>CAEFZP010005633.1:0-73825 GCA_903064625.1 Mallotus villosus | reverse complement strand
CACGCCTTCAACTGCGGCCTGCCAAGACCCCGCACGTTTAGGTGGCGCATTCTTTTCTCTCTTCTTAAACCAGGCCGTTTTTACATTATGGCAGCACACAGCCACCACTTCAAAATTCTACATGAACTGAAACCAAGATGTAATTTAAACGTAACCCGTTAATAGCGCATAGCGTATTGAATCCAAGATGAATCACATTTGTCTAGTGGGTACTTTTTTGTTACACACAATTCACAATAGCCCTGCACGGTTGGTCGCTTGGAGTATCAGCAGCATGTGGCTATATCATCATCTTTAAAACGCGTGAAAGAGCCACGTAAAACACACGTATTATCCAGATGACTCAGGGCTTTGGTGTAGGCTGGTAATGGGGCCGATTATGTGAAATGGTCTGACGCGGCAAGTTTAGTCAGTTGTGCTGCTGAGCATTCTGGATTTCCTGGTGAAAGGACATGACTGCCCTCTGGGTTTTGAAATGTCGCACAAAGGCGACTGTGACGAGACCAACGCTAGCAGGCGGTTTATAGGGAACTTCAAAGCAAAAGTTGAAAACAATTAATAATGTAAATTTATCAAATGATGGAAACGTCGAGACAAGCAGCCAATATGACACCACCGGGAACCCTTCTGTCTCACATCTTAAGAAGTCCTCTCTCATCGTCTGTTTTGAAGTCTCCAATCAGGACAGGAGTTTAACCAGTCAATAGCAACACGCCACTCCAAGACCATGTTCATATGAATGGATCAAAAAGAAACCCCAACTGATGACTCTGAGCCCTGTGTTGGAAGACCCGTCAATACCCTGGTATTCTATCTCCGAACTCCCCCTCTCTTCAACACGCCCGCCAAAACCCCATCCCCTTAACAAACCCCTCACATCATAGGAGCACCAGCAAAAGCCAAGCCACTCCACGTTCGACCCCTAGCCCCCATCGCCCCCCCCCCGGGTAAACACACAACGCCCATCCACGAAAGCGAACCGGTCACTGGGATCGAAGAAAATACAAACCGCCCCTTTAGTGCCACGCCACACGCCCAGCCGCCCCCATGGGTGAAATAGGCGTGGATAGAGCCGGCGCCCTTTAATACCAAGACAATACTAGAAACCGACAACACAAGTGCACGTCCCAGCCCACACGATAATCCTAGGTGTATTAAACCACATAGGCAAATGTGAATACCGCGCCCCAGGCCTAAAAACGTAGTAACGATAAAGAGGAGTGGCCAAACCCCCTTACAAGAAAGCAACCCAGCACACTATACGAACCACCAATCCCAGAGCTGACAGGAGCGATCCCATTACGCAAGAGAAGTGTCCTTCCCCTAGAGGAGAAAAACGAAACCCTACCAGCAAGACCCCTCAGAAGTCTCCGAAAATTATCCATAAAGGTACCAAAATAGGACAACATTAACGAGAGAGCAAGAAGCACAAAGTAGCAAGGGCCGGGCTTCAGATAAAGCCCAGCAAACCCAAGGCAGGCTTCCGGCTAGGAACAAGGAGAAAAACAGCCTTCGCAATAACCTAGTGTACCGTTGAGCACACCCCCCCTCAATCTTACCATCCTAAAAAAACACTTCTCTCAGGGCTTCAGCCTCAAAGACCACCTGATGTGGAGTCCCCGGTCCGTTCCCCACGTGACAGTCAACAGAACCCCACTCTGCTGACGGCAAACCAGCCGGAGAGGATGAGGAAGCCTGGGGCAGGCCTGGAGAAGGGGTCAGGAGGAGAGGTCTGGTGGAGGGGTCTGGAGGAGAGCCTGGAGGAGGGGCCTGGAAGAGTGCTGTGAGTGTTGCAGCCTTAAGGTGAGAGCTCGCAGCTGAACTCTTCCTAAACCTCTGCTTCTGAAGCGAGGACATCGTCCCAGGTGGATGAAGCGGTGTAAGGTGAGGGGGACGATGGAGGTGAGACGGAGGGACCGGGGCAAACAATCCACATGTTTGTTCTGCTGTCGGCCATTTATATGTCGTGTAGAACGGAAACTCCTCCTCCCTTTGTGTAAGTTTGGAACCTGGTGTGTGTGTGTAATGTGTGACCAGTGGACACATGTGTGTGAGAGATGTGTGTGTCCACGTGAGCATCTGTGTGAATGCTCTCGTTACACACGTGTGCGTGTGTGTCCGTGCGAGTGTGTGTGTCAGAAGGCACTCTGAACGCTGGGAGCTCACAGCTAATTAATGAAGGCTGGTGTGATCTCACAGGGGAGATCAGTGAAGACTAATGACTGCAGGACAGGACACACTGAGACGAGCGTGAGACACAAGGACAGGCGAAGCCCGCCACGACCGACAGCGACTCTCGGCATGACTGGGTCTATCATCAGCGGAGAGACTCCAGCATCAGACAGCGTACGGGACGCGTACATGTTTAGGATTTACGAAGACAAGAATAAATGTTGTAAGATAATATCAGTGAGGAGAAGATCTTGGATAGGTGAGACTTTGCACAGTACTATATATATCTGATTTTAAATAGCTTTGGTTTAAATAACACAAAAAATTAAGGCTGCTCAAATTCAAAATAATTTGAGCCTCAATCTTTTTTTTGCTTGAATGTTGTTTTCTCAAATCGCGGTGTGAGTGTGGAACAGAAGTCCTGTCTGTGTCTAGAACTCCTGTCTGTGGTCTAGAACTCCTGTCTGTGTTCTAGTGTTCCTGTCTGTGTCTAGTGCTCCTGTCTGTGTCTAGTGCTCCGGTCTGTGTTCTAGTGCTCCTGTCTGTGTTCTAGAACTCCTGTCTGTGTTCTAGTGCTCCTGTCTGTGTTCTAGAACTCCTGTCGTGTGTTCTAGAACTCCAGTCTGTGTTCTATAGTGCTCCTGTCTGTGTTCTAGAACTCCTGTCTGTGTTCTAGAACTCCGTCGGTGTTACTAGTGTCTGTCTGTGTTCTAGTGCTCCTGTCTGTGGTTCTGTGCTCCTGTCTGTGTTTCTAGTGCTCCTGTCTGTGTTCTAGACTCTGTCTGTGTTCTCTAGTGCTCCTGTCTGTGTTCTAGAACTCCTGTCTGTGTGTCTAGAACTCCAGTCTGTGTTCTAGTGCTCCTGTCTGTGTTCTAGAACTCCTGTCTGTGTTCTAGTGCTCCTGTCTGTGTTCTAGAACTCCTGTCTGTGTTCTAGTGCTCCTGTCTGTGTTCTAGTGCATTCCCTCAGCTCCCAGAGACATCATCTTCAGTCTCACAATAAATCCTCATTAGCCGAGTTTCCTCGTTTTAATAAACACATTTATTTGCAATTAGCGAGTCCCCAGGAACGACTGAACGACGTCTGCCGAAGGCAGGGCCTATTTCACCTGACAGAAAACCAACACACAGAGCCCAACACCTACACTTTATTGATTTGGTATTTTTTCTCTCTCTGTATAATCTCCTGTTTTCTCATATTCCACGAGCCGTGTTTAAAGACTGTTCAGAGAAGGGTCGTGTCATGTGGAGTCACAGGACTTAAAAAAGGATTCGGCAGGGGTGTACTCAAAATGTTTCAGCCTTAATCAAGATCAAAGAGGAGATGAATGATGAAAGGTCTTGATCATCTCAGAAAGCATGAAGGGAGGTAGAGTCATAGCGAGAGAGAGAGATGGAGCGTAGAGGAGTCTGGGATATTGGTTCTGTATACTCTACTTTGTGGGTGTTGGATACTCTGCGAGTGCCTGTTCTCTCTCGCTCGTGGTCTGCTCGCTCCTCCTCTTCTTCGCTGTTACCTCCTCTGCTACTCTCTTTTTGTTTTTGTCTCCCTCTCGCTCTCTCTGTCTCTCCTGCAGCCTCTCTCGTCTCTCTAGTTTAGTATACCAGACTTGTCGTCTCCACTACTCTCTCTATCTCGATCTCGCTCTGTGTACTCTGCTCCCTACTCTCTCGATCTCATCTCTCTCTCTCTCTCTCTCTCTCTCTCCTCTCTCTCTCCTCTCTCTCCTCTTCTCTCTCCCTCTTCTTCCTTTTTCTTCTTTTTTCCTTTCTCTTTTTTCCTTCGCTTGTCACTCCTCTTGTTCCTTTTCATGCAGATTGCCGCCATGAACGCCCAGATAGCAGTCAGTAGTACATCTGTAGAGTCAGAGCCATCACCATTAACCCCCCTCTCGCCCCTCAGTCACCATGACCACCACACTCATCACACACACGTCAGCACTCAGCAGAGTAATCACATCTTCTGACAGGTTTAAAGCTGCAGTATGATGGACGGGTCGGAAATAAGAGGCAGGATATTAAGTCGGAGCAAATAAGTTTTACAGAGGACCATCGGACTAATGTTTCGCACAAAGACGTAATAGTTATTTTATAATTATTAATGGATGCTCGGCTATGTGGTTGGGGTTGATTTTTATTTGTGCAAGCTGTCACCGATGATTAAGAGAGCGGAAGGAAGCACACGGGCACCGTTGCATGATGGGTTTAGAGGCGATTGTCTGCTCACGCTCAAGTGAAAAGAAGGTTCAGAGAAGAAGAACCAATTTGTGTCTTCTCATCTCGAGACTAGTCAGCTTCCCGCCCCGCGCTCGTCTTTCATCCCGTCGCAGCGAGAGAGAACATCCTGTTTTGGAGGATTACAACGGGAGTACTCCCGCTGTGAGCCCGGCACGAGCTAACATCAACATGTGTATTTCTTCTTCAGGCTTCGGTGCGATTGACAACAGCGTGAGCTCTGCGCAGCGCGAGCTCGGCGCAGCGAAAGCGTGCATCACGTTCAGCTGTTAAATATTTGTTTGGAAGAATTAACGAACGCCGTAGTAATAATGTATTCATTTGAGCGACGTAAAGGGGGGGGTGAATTGAACCAGGGTTCTCTGGATCTGCTGTCAAACTAACCACTGAGATGTACCCTTTCCCTGTGCGAGCTCTTTCTTCTGGACTAGTATGATACTTGAAAGGTCAGAAACCGTGTCATTTCCTGAACCATGATATCTAATTAAATTATTTGCATAATTAACTATTCATACCAGCCCACTAAATTAAATTAACATATATTAATGATCTTCATTTAGGGAATATCAATCTTGCTTGATTACAATATTTCACACGTTTTTAATAAGCCCTAGTGGAATAATTACTGGAGCATCCCAACCGTTTTTAATTGCATGTCATTTTCACCATTTAAAAAATGTCTAATTATTCATTATCCTGGGTCCTAATATAAAGCATTTAACTTCATAAGTTAGGGACAAACAGCATGAAGAATATCTACGACTGTGAATCCAGGATGCACTTCCAATGAGATAATGACTCACCATCCTTAGTGGTTACATGATAATCCACATTTCTCCAGAGTCCATCATCCTTCTACCAAACCTATCTCCATGACAGCAGACAGGAAGTGAAACAATGTGATGAGGTGAATCTCAGTGACATCACATCCTGATTGACAGTTGACACACTTGATCAACCTACCCAGCTGTTACCGTGGTGACTTTCTCTGCCCTTCAAACGAGTCGAACTTTCCAGAGTGATCAGAGAGGCTTGGTTGCCGTGGAGGAGTGTGACTGTGGGCAGATCTGCTTCCTCGCCGGCCCTGTGTGTGATCAGACGAACCAGATGCAAACAAACACGGGGAAGGCGAGATGCAGAGATGTTAATCCACTGTGTCAACTACAGCGCGGCATATTTACATGTGATTATATTTGCCTCTTACTGTGTGGGAAAAAAAAACTAATTTGGGAATCCGAACGAGGAAGAAAGGGATAAAACGTTGAAATATACCTTGTTTTTATTACCAGGTATTCATGTATATTCAGGAGGGTGGGATCATCGTCTCAGGAGGAGAGACAGGGCTCGCTGAGAGCGGGATGTGCTCGTGTCTGTCTGCTCAACTGAGGAACTAATGCTGCTGGTAGAACAAACATGTCCAAGTCATTAAATTAGGGAGAGAGCGTAAACCATCTGCTCGTGCCCCTGTGGGAACGTGAACAGCTATGAACAAGACCCGGGGTGGAAGCTGATCACGCGCGCCGTCCTCCAACTGCTTGTTTTCAAACAGAATGCAAACTGCAAATCTTGGACATCCCTAGGCCCAATACAGAAACAACTAAGAAAAAAATTCAGGTTAAAAGGTTTTTTAATTTTACAACGTGACAGGTGATATACCTATATACATACATACCATCTGATTCATCTTATTTAAATAAGGTTAAAAAACAAAAGTATTTCTTGCACTTCTAGCGATCAGTTGATATCCAATCAAAGTGTGATACGACTTTCAACAGACCAGTGTCGTTTCCTAAATAAGGCTTAATAAATATCTCACACAGGAGAATAACCAGTAACACGATGTCCACACTGTGTGCAACAATCATCAGATACAAGATTGTGTTACTTGAGATTTACACAGTTAGAATATATTTCCTTGGCTTTTCAGGGTAGCACACCATGAAACCGTGGGAGAAGCTGTACGTTTGGGTCCAATCTGGCCCTGAAGGTACACGATGTGAAATCGTTTATTGACGTTCTACATCTGCATTAAACATCTGCAGTACTGTGCAGAAGCCTGGGGCACAAATACACATACTGAAAAAGAATAATGAAACTGAAAAGACTTGAAAATTCTCTCAACGCTGCCCTTTCATATTGCCGAACAAATACGGAACACGCGTCAAAAATATTCAAGACGACAAAAAACAAATCTTAGGTGCCCAAGGCTTTTACACAGTACTGTACGTCAACAATCACAACAATCAAGCATAGTGATCAAGCAACACGCAACCAGGATGAGTTAGGGACAGTTTAAGTGACGGGGCACCAACTGTAACAGTCGTAGTGTGTTCTAGTGTAAGACATGATAACGGAAACCACACTAACGAATGAGTTAGCTAAACATAACACAGGGAAATTCTACAAAACGATGAGTAACAAAGTTTAACGACGTGTTTTGTAAGTAGTGTATGTAACATACATGTAGTGTATGTAAGTGTGAAATGTTAGTAGTACTGTAGTGTCACAATTAATGATGGCAGGCATAGTTACTGTTGCCAAGAGACAGTGTCCACGCATGTCCTGATGAGATAAGTAACAGAAACTACAGTTATGGAAGACGCCCTCTACAGAAACACTGAAGACCAGACAAAGGTGGAACACAAATAAAAAGGAGAAATGACCGACCAAAAACAAAAAATGGTTTTCTATATTGCATTTCCAGTAACTCTACAAACTGGCTGTCAAGAAAAACAAAAAAACGTAACATACGAAATCTGACAGACATAATAATTTGTGTAAAATATATGTACGAAAAATAGAAAATATGAATAAGGAAGACCGATATGAAAACGGAATTACACACAAAACTGCAGGAGTTGGAGGCATTGACACAGGAACACCGTTTCCTCAGCCTCCCCCCAGCGGGTACAGTGACGCCGGTAAGCAAATAAACACGTTCTTCTTTTGATCTAGAAAGCCTCCGTGAAAGCTTAGCTGCTCTGTACAGTAAACTCAACCTCTCTCTCGGTCAGAAAGATTCTCTACATTGGCGAGATGTACTTGTTTTACTGCAATTTGCAAAACAAAAGAAAACAAAGTTGAAGCCCTGGTTGGTTTCTCACCTCCCTAACTGATAAGTGTTAATCAAGACAAGCATGGGGTCGTGATAATACAAACGGCATCAGTATACAAATTAAGTCAAAAAACATTCTTATTTTCATTCCTGACAGTGCTACATTACTGTGTTCTTTAAGCTCGGATATTTAGATATTAAACATTTTGTTTACAGACTACTTTTGATATTTGGCTTTTTTCATTCCTTGCTGTTCCTTTCTAACTTTTTCCAAACCAAAAGACCCGAAGTTAATCAGATGACATCAACATTCACAATTCAATTGCACCTTATTCCATTTCAATCTTCACCAACAGATCAGTCTCTGGATCAGTCAAACAGCAGACATCTTGGTTTGTAAGCAGCCCTCTCTTCCTAGAAGTGTGATAAAACCTTTCTAACGAAAGAAAACCCCCTTAACCCCTTCACTGCTGCCTCCGTCAGGACCATGTGCTGCTTGGGCCCCAACAACACGTCATTTCAACAACAACAACAAAAAGAAAATAATCATAAAAAGAAAAACAGGAAAGTAAATGTGAAATGGGTTCCAAGTGAACGGAGGTGGCAGATCTCGTCCAATCAGGCAGTGGCGTTAGGAAGTCAGAACAGGAAGCAGCAGTGGGCCAGTGCAGGGCAGTTGGTGACAGTTGGTCGTCGTCGCCATAGCAACCATCCCCTGCCCACAGCTCTGCCGGCCAACCAGGAAAGACTGGAGGTCTGAGGGGGGGAAAGAGAGGGGTGTGGAGAGAGACAGCAGGACTGTCACAGAGGAGCTGATTGGCTGGCTGGCGGCGGTCAGGGCGTCTGATTGGCTGGCTGGCGGCGGTCAGGGCGTCTGATTGGCTGCGCGGGTCAGGGTGTCTGGGCCCCGGACCTCTTGAAGCTTCCCAGGAGGTTCTGGACGCCCTTCTTCATGCTGGAGCCCACGCGGCGAGCCACAGAGTCGGCCTGGGGCCCCGGCAGGCAGGAGCTGGGGGGACGGGCATCTAGAACCTTCTGGTAGCGCAGCTGTCAGTCAACACACACACACACACACACACCATCAATACACAGGAGAGTTCACGGGTGAGTTTGGATATAAGGGCAGTGAGTTTGTGGGTTGGTGTCCTGGTGGCTTACCATGCAGGCAGCCTGTACGGCTTCACTCAGGGTGGCGGCGTTGGGCTCGCACCAGAACATGTGACACACAAAGTCTCCGGGGCCGTCAGCCATGATGAAGGCGAAGGTGTGGACGTCCTTCCCCACGCCCATGAAGGACAGGAAACGCACGCGGCACTCAGACATCACTTCCTGTGTCTGTGGAGACAAGAGAGACACGCCTTCCATGGTGACCCCTGGTTCTACGGTGACCTTTTGACCCTGGATGGCCGACTGAAGGGAGGGGAGACAGAGAGAGGGACACAGACAGACAGAGAGAGAGACAGAGAGAGAGACAGACAGACAGAGACAGAGAGAGAGAGACAGAGAGACATAGACAGAGACTGGGCCCACCTCGGCAGCGATGATAGTCAGGGGTGGCGGAGGCCACGTTCACGGTCACAGACGGCCACTCGTCCTTCAACTAGAGTTCAACGCGGTTTCCAGGGCAACGTTCACTAGGTCCATCCCTGGAAGAGGCAGGGAGGAGAGACAGGGAGGAGAGAGCAGGGAGGAGAGGCAGGGAGGAGAGACAGGGAGGAGAGACAGGGAGGAGAGGCACATGATGAACGGGAGGGATGAGGAACCAGCTTCAGCTGTCACTCAAGATGAACGATTATCACCACTTGCAGGGAGGGGGGGCACAGGATGGTGTTAGTACAGGAACTGAAACCTTAACGCAAACAACAGCCAACTATAAAAAGATATGTTGGTTTTGGTTCTGACAGGAAGGGCCACCTTTCACGGCGTTCACACGCTGTGAAAGTACAGGGTTGATAATCGGAGACAACCAGAGCAGTCTACGAGTGCATTTACCTGATCGAGTTGGACAGAAACCATGCAAACACACCAAGAAATCTCACACACCAACACAGCCCAACACAGCCCAACACAGCCCAACACAGGACTACAACTGTCACCACTGCAGCTAATAAAGAGAAGAAAAAAAGAGCATTCCTTACCAAAGCCTTCCTTACCTGCAGGTTTGGCCACAGGAACGTTACCCAGGTAACACACCTGGAAACGCTGGACCAGCTCGTTTTTGGGCGCCGGGAATTCTGTCGTTTAGAGGAGAGATGAGGAACGGAGGAGATGAGATCGAGGAGGAGAGATGGGTTCCGATGCAGGAGCTTGGGGTCAGGGCGAGGTCACAGGTCACTGGTTCTTACCCTGGAAAGGAATGTCAGCCAGTCTAGAAGGATCCATGTTGAGTTTGCTCACAGAGCTCTTAGAAGTCTTCCTCTGGGCCATGATCTGAAGAGGAAGACAAACAAGAACACATCCAGGATCAGACACCAGCCCCTCTCAAACCTGCTCCTCGTCCCCCCCCTGCCCTGTTCTAGATGTTTCCATGCCTTCTTCTTCTGTCCTACCTTGGAGCAGATGTCGTGCATACTGGTGGCTATGTTCTTGGCCGGCGTGTCACACCTGAACACGTGACACTTCAGCACATGGCTCTGTTTGTCTCTGGCCACGTACGCAAAGTCCCTGGAAGGAACACAGACCAGAAGTCATGTCAGTACACCAGTAACAGCAGTACCAGACCAGTACACACTCTCACTCTCTCTCTCTCTCTCTCTCACACACTCACACTCACGCGCGCACACACTCGTCACACACACGCGCGCACACACGCGCGCACCACACGCGCGCACACAACACGCGCGCACACGCGCGCGCACGCGCGCACACGCGCACACGCGCACACGCGCACACGCCACACACGCACACACGCACACACCACGCGCACACCCACACGCTCACACACACGCGCACACGCACACGCCACACACACGCGCACACGCGCACACGCGCACGCGCACACGCGACCGCACACGCGCACACGCTCACACGCTCACACTCTCAACTCTCACACTCACACTCTCACACTCTCACACTCACACTCTCACACACTCTCACACACTCACACTCTCCATCTCTCACACTACACTCTCACACTCTCCCTCCACACACTCTCTCTCTCACACTCTCACACTCTCCACACACTGTCACACACACTCTCACACTGACGATGAAACATGACACCGATGGCCTCTAGGGATGAAGCAAGGTCGACGGTTGCTACGGTCACAAAAACATTGGGGATCTTACGAGTGTTAGTGGTCATCATGTGACGTGGGTGAATGGATCTACTGACACTACAAGGGGAGCCAGTGATGACGCAACAGCAGGGGGGCGTGGCCTGTACAGACATGGGGGTGTGGCCTGTACAGACATGGGGGTGTGGACTGCCAGTGAGACTACCAGCACTACAGTGACTACACATCACGGGGGCCATGGGATGAGAGATGGTGGGTGTGTCAATCATACACTACCTGTCCCTGATAGGCCGAGGGCAGCGGGTCGGAGAGGAAGCAAATCAAGCATGACAAATCAATCAATCAACTCAAAACAAACCAACAAGGGAAACAGAGCAGGACTTTTTGAAGGAATAACTCTTAATAACCCGTTTGTTTTTAGTCGCGTTGTGAACGTTTTGAAGAGATTTGGCTAATCTGCCTAGATACTGACCTGCCGTTGTCCCGCCCCCACGCCCCACACTCGAATGCTGACGATAGGCTGAGAGTGCAGCACAGTCTGGCCCAGAGGATCAATCAGATTCAGCGTCTCGTTCTCCAGAACCAGGAGCATGTCTTTGCCCTGTGGGGGAGAAGAAACACCCCATCAAACATCCCCTCGGTCCAGCCTTCATACACCACAGCGCCCCCTGGAGGGCTGGCTGACCCCCTCACCTCTCCCCAGATCCCGGCTGTGTCGTGCAAGTTGTGCTTGTGGTAGGACAGCTGGCGGATGCAGTTGTTCACGGCGACGCTGCTCTTCCCGGGGCCATCTCCTCCTCGGGATATATCCACCCAGCCCAGGGATGCGCACCGCAAACACCTGGGGTCGTGGTCAGTCCGAGAGGATTTATTCTCGAACGGGGATTCGGGTATGAACAGAGCGTAGAGCCGATGAGAGACTTTGCAGTTGGGTAGTGAGGCCCCAGAGAGAGTAGAGGGCAGAGAGATCGATTGGGAGCCGGACGTAGAGAGATTTGGGGGAGGTCGAGACGAGTCTCCCCGATGAGTGTGGGGATTCGGAGAAGACTTAGATTGCTTGATTGATGTCTGACAGATCTCTCGAGAGGTGAGAAGGTAGCAGCGTGGATTCCCTACTTTCCTGACGGGGTTGATTGGCGTACGGCCGAGCTCCGGGGAAGGCGACCGAGAGTAGCTTTCGTTTGTTGTTTATGGTCGGCGTCGGAACTTGATGCGAGGTGGAGGGAGAGAGAGAGAGAGGGATGTGGAGAGGAGCACCGTAGGGAGCAAGGCAGAGAGCATGGGAGAGAGAGGGGAGGATTGGGAGAGAGTAGACGTGAGAGAGGGAGAGGAGTCGAGGGAGATTGAGAGAGGGAGAGGTGAAGGGAGAGAGAGGGCGCAGGGCAGAGGTGCAGGGAGAGCGAGTAGCGGACGAGACCGACCGGTCAGCCCCGTGGAGGGACGGCGAGAGAGATTCGGTGGAGGGGATTCGCGTGCAGAGAGACGACCGAAGGGGAAGTAGAGGGGGACGGGAGAGAGACGGGAGGAGTGGCAGGAGATCTGGGGCGGAGGGCTGCGATTTGCAGATCGAGGTGGAGGGCAGAGACGATGTGAGGGGCGAGGGAGGGTTAGCCGAGGGGAGGGAGAGAGAGAAGCAGGTAGGACGAGAGAGACAAGAGACACATGGTGAGACAGATGCGTGTGGAGGCACAAGGTGGTCACACTATATAACCCCCCACATGCAGGAGTACATCACCTTGGGTCTGGGTCGTTGATGAGAGAATCAGCTTCTCTGCTTCTGGCCGTCAGACTGGGAGCAGCTGGGGGAAGAGGAGAGACAGGGTGCGTGATGACGTCTAGACAGCACCCAGACTATTTCCTGGTAAGACCTGTCTACAGAGACCTGTCCTCTCCTCCCACTGAGGCTGATGGAGGCGTAGCGCAGCGTGGCTCCTTCAAACTCATCATGCTCTGATCAGCGTTCACATCTTCCTACCTGGTGAGTAGAACATTGAAGCGTAATCAGTGAATGATTCCGAGCTTTGCAGAAGAGGGCGGATGCATGTAGGGAAATGTGCAGATGACAAGGGAAGTGGAGCTGTGGCACGTTGGGTGGCGAGCTGCACGTACACCACTTGACTGAAGTCCTCAGAGGTGGTGTGGACTGCGGGGCAGACACCCCACTCCATGTCACTAATAAACCCAGAGCGCGCTCAGTAGGACAGGACATGGTGCTCGGGAAAGAGACAAAGGGGAAGGCAACCCTTCTCCCCTCTTTGAGATGGAGAGTGTAGAAAAGCAGATGTACTTTGTATCGTAGCACTCTCCTAGCAGGGACGACAAGCTGCCTCCCACTCCGGACTAGAACAGAGACGACGTCGTGTGCCAGAATAAGATAGGAGTGCTTGGCCGTCGTGTTGACGATATACGAACAAATCGTCGGGTTTAAGCAAAAAGTAAGGCGCCATGACCTCATCATAGAAGGCGTGCTCGGTTAAGCTTGACGCAAAACTCCAGTAACGCGGTTGGTTGGAAGTAGGCAGTTAGCTACAGCCTAAAGCAAAGGTAGGGTCCTGTATCAAAAGGCGCCATGCGTGCGCTCCTTCACGGCACACCAGAAACGCTCAAACAACTGAGCAGCGGCGACGTGCTGTGAGGCGCTCTGCCTGGGGCTCATCCTCTGCGGGGACGGGGGCTCCCACCGGCTTGTGGTGCCTCTCCGTGCGAGCGGTGATGGCCAGTCGAGTAGTAGTAGGTCCCAGAGTGTCCCCACCCTCATCGCCCGCTGGCAGTGGCAGGTCTGCGTCCGTCTCAAATCGCACTGCTGCCTCGGTTGGTCGCTTTTTCAGTCGCGAGTCTCCGCAGGACGACGCGCGACGGGCAGTCATGCAGGGAGAGACAGGCACGAAGCGGAAAAAACAGAAAAGAGTAGCAGGCAGGAAAAGCGCCGGCACCTGGCGTACAATAGAACGAAGCGACACGCGCGCGAGCAAAAAATAAGAGAGCAGAGCGCAAAGCAAAAGCCGACGAACAGACAACATGAGCGACAGCGGACGCGACGACACAGACGGACAGCGAAGCACTCGCAGAGCGCACGCCCGCAAAGACGCGCCGCAAACTTAAGACGCGATAAAAGAAGGGAGGAAAGAGAGAGACAAAGCGAACGAGACGAAGAGGAAGAGAGCGGCAAAAGCAGAGAAGCGAAAGACGCAGAGAGACGCAAGAGCGAGTTCCCCTTTACCTCGCGATCTCCCGCCCGCCACCTACTCCTCCCTCCATGACTCGACCCTCCAACTATCTCTCCTCCAACTCGCTCTACCGGCACCTCTCCCTCCCTGCACCTCTCCGGCCGTATTCGAACCCAGGGCACTGCAATAAGGCCTCGGTATGCACACTTATCAGATGAACTATCGGGATGCTCAACATCAGCCGTGTTTTGAGTTAAACTAGAAAGGTTCAGGGCTGACAGCGTAGCCTGGCTGCTCTAGCCTCTCCTACCTGGGTCTGCATCAGGACTGCTGTTGGCCGTACTGCCTTGGGACAGCGACATGCAGCTGGAGTCTTCGTCGCTGGGCGCTCCGTTTCGACCTCCTTGAGACATCAGGCACGAGGTCCCTCCGTCCGCACTCTCCTCTCTCCTGGACTCACTGCTGCTCTGAGCCTCCGACGAGTCCGTCTCTCTCTCCCCGCTCGGCAGGAGAAGAGACTCCCCCCCCTCCCCCCCCTCCTCCTCCTCCTCCTCCCCCGGAGGAGCAGCAGAGGTGTCGATCAGAAGAGCTTCACTGACCTCAGAGCACAGAGACCGAAGGGTCTTCAAGGTGCTCTTGTCTTCCTGAAACTCGACGTCCTGAGAATTCTGATTGGGGTTGTCATCCGGACTTTCTATGTGGTTCAGATTGGCGTCCGGGTTGCGGTTGTGGTCCTGTTGCCTCTCTGCCACCTTGCGCAGTTGATTTTGACCATCTTTGACCCACTTGGCGTTACTTCCGGTTTCGCTCTGACCCTGTTCGTTCTCGTGGTTCCGAACCCGTTCCTCCTCCAGACGGTTCAACTCGCCGCCGTCGTCGTCGTCCATGTCCACCATCGTGCCGTTCAACAGGTCCGAAGGCGTGGATGTGGCGTAATTATGGCGCTTTTTAGAGGACGTGGTTGTGCCTTTGCCATTTTTACACAGGTCGGCGTCAAGAAGAGCGCTATGTGGGGACCGGATATCTAAGGCTAAAGTTGAGGACACGCAAGTGTTTTCATTAACCAGGTCAGACGTTTCCTCCAAAGACATGGCAGTGATCTGTGAGACGAGACAGTGAAAGTCATTGTTGGTAGCTAAGTATATCTCCCTGCAGCTAAACGTTGCCAGACAGCGTTACACCCAAAGCCGTATCTCCATCTAAGGTAGCTTTATTATTGACTAAGATGTCGTCAAGTAGGTAGCTAAATATTCCAACTAACTACCTACCCAGTAGTATCTGGCTAGCCTGATTTTTAAAATCCCCATATCTTGTTTTCAATCTCAGAGTACGACACCAGTTGCTTGGTACCTAGCGACTGTTAAGACAGCACTAGCTATATTATTAGTCAGCTAGCATCTTATCACTTGTAAAACTACCTAGATACTACAATGGTAGTCGAGAGCCTGTCGCCAAGCCAATACATTTTAACGTAGCACGTATGTAACTGGCAGAAACAAGTTAGCTGTCTAGCTAGCTCACGTTAGCCAGCTAGCCAAGCTAGGCTATCTCAGATACTGCAACTCGTCCATAAATACGTTTAATCACGAACTGCACTTTCCATAACGTAAGGACACATTAACTCACCTTTAAAATGTGAGCAACTCTTTATTTGCCTTCCAGGCTTTGCGTCGATGGCTAAATATATACATGTAAACGTATGCAACATTGAAGACGCCTTGAACCAAATGATAGTTTGTGGGCGCAGCAGGAGACCAGACGTCAGAACGGAAGTGTCACCAGCAGCGATGGGAATGGAAGCAAATAAAGTGAAATTGTTTTGAATTTTAAAAGGCGTTGAATACTTATATGGAAGCAAATCAGTGCCATAATGTTTTGAATTTTAAAAGTCATCGAATACTTAATATTGAAACTTAAACAACACTGAATTCTCATCTGAATATATTTCAATGTAAAATAAAATTCAGGTTGCTCAATTTCGAGCGATTCGATTTGGTCGAATTTTGGGGATTTGAATTTCGCCATTCCAATTTCAGAAGCATGAATTTTATTCAATTGAATTTTTTTGAAGCTTGAAAAAATGGGTCTACAGCAGCAGAGACTGCATGATACTTTTTTACTCAATAACTATTTAGGTTAAAAGTAAGTTCAGCAATGTAATCGTTACCCAATAAATAATCAATAACTAAACAAACGGTTTCCATGACAGATTTATTTAGGAAATCAAATTTATATATTTTAAAAATAAATACATTAGTGAAAGCATTTGCAAGTGTGCACTTCTGTATCAGTACATTTTCCTTAAATAAGTGCAAGCTTATACAAAAACATTCACCGATCACTCCTCACAAAAAAGGCCTGGTCAATGGTTTCCACTTTCACGTAATCCTGCAAAGGAAGTGGGGGGAAAAATAGGTTAAAAATCCATCTCAATCATTCTACCAGATCCACTTAGAGTAGGGTTAGGGTTTATTAAAGTTAACTTCTTGCACAAACTGAGACACACTAACTTCATCATCCTCCAGAATGTTCTCCAGGATCCTGACAATGTCTTTAAAAGACGGTCTAAGACTGCATGGATCCAGCCAGCAAGATCTCATCATCTGGCATCTGTATGGCCAAAATCATCCAGAAGCAAAAAACACACGTCATTAGAACAGCTCTCTCACCAACCGTCTCTGGAGGAGGGGATCCCTCACTGAAGGTTTCTACAATTTTTTTATCCTCTAGTGATTTTTTCTGGGAGTTTTTCCTTGTCTTCCTTGAGGGTTTAAAGGTTGGTTGAGGGGCAGTTCTACGGGCGTATATGAAGCCCTCTGTGACATTGCTTGTAAAAAGGGCTATACAAATAAAGCTTGATTTTATTTGAAACAACAGTTGTAACAGCTTAGCATAGGCCAGCGGCTCTAATCCTGCTCCTGGAGAGCTCCTTGGCAGTTGGTGTTTCCTCCAACCGTACTCATTTGACCGGATTCAAAACGAGTTACCTGATCAACCAGCTCATTATTAGAATCAGGTGTGCTGGATTAGCGTCGGACTGAAAACCTACAGGCAGGTATGCCTCCAGGAACAGGGATAGAGACCCCTGGCGTAGACGCAGAGGTTGGTGATCAGGGACACTCACATTTCTGGCCTGCAAGACTCTGGATCTACATTCCTGTATCCGGAGCAGACGTTGCGTATCACTTCCTTGGGAGAGTCCATATCTGGATAGGGCAAGGTACCTGATTCAGACACACACAGGGGTCAGATGGTTGAGCGGTGAGGGCGTCGGGCTATAAATCAGAAGGTTGTTGGTTCGATTCCCCGACCGTGCAAAATGACGTTGTGTCCTTGGGCAAGGCACTTCACCCTACTTGCCTTGGGGGGAAATGTCCCTGTACTTACTGTAAGTCGCTCTGGATAAGAGCGTCTGCTAAATGACTAAATGTAATGTAAAAATCGATAATAGAATCCAGCATCATTTTACATCTAACGGATGTGGTAATACTCCGTTTTGACCGTACCAAAAGTTTCCATCTCCCACAGGAGAATTCCATAGGACCAGACGTCTCCTTTGAAGTTGTATGTGTTGTGTTGGAAGAACTCAGGAGGATACCAGCGTAGAGGCACTTTGTTCTGTGAAGACAAAACAGAGCGACTGGGGTCAAAGAAGGTGCTCTGTCTGTGCTTTCATTCATGGTCAACACCACAGCAACGCAACATTGCATCAGAATGGGTTTTAATCGCCATGGAAGTTTGCACAGACAAGGAATTTGCTTTGGCAGGAAGGTGTATACATTAATTAGCTCCAGATCGGCATCCACGAAACGGCTCTCGAAACTCCTTGTTTGTGTTGTATCGTGTTGTCTGTGGCTAGCTATATGTTGGAGGAGCTGTGAGGGACACCTGAATAAATAAAGTATTTATCTATCTATCTATCTTAAACATGTTCTTTTGTCCTTGTAGGCACCCCATCTGTTGTGGATTTCCCCCTCACTGTTCTCCTCACCTTGTCGACGCCTTTTCGAATCTTGCGACGGCTCCTCGTGTAGGTCAGGTCTCTGGCCAGGCCAAACTCTGTCAGTTTCACCTCAGAGGGGAAACTGTGGACCAGGATGTTCCTCAGGGCCAGGTCACAGTGGATCACCTGGTGAGCACAGATGCAGATGTGTTCGTTTTGTTGTCTTTCATCCAAAGCGACATACAGTAGTACCCGGGGTCAGGGGTCAGGAGAAGGAGAAGACAACCTGGACGACAGTCATGAACTGAATCAGCTGCATTCTGACTGTTCGTGGGATTTACATTTTACATTTAATCATTTAGCAGACCCTCTGGATAAGACTTACAGTAAGCACAGGGACATTCTCCCCGAGGCAAGTAGGGTGAAGTGCCTTGCCCAAGGACACAACGTCATTTGGCACAGCCAGGAATCGAACCAACAACCTCCTGATTAATAGTCCGATTCCCTAACCGCTCAGCCACCTGACGTTGACAGAGCTCCCAGCAATCCTGGTGCATAAACCTCAAGATTACTTTTTCTTTTGAATGTAGACAGGCTTATGTATAATTGACTTTCTTTTAACGCAGACTAACTCAAGTCTAACATACTCTTTATTTTCACTTAGTAGATGCTTGTATCCAAACCGACTCCCTAACCGCTCAGCCATCTGACCCCCTATGTGTTACGATGTCGAGTTTGGACGGTACCAGTTTGGAGCTCAAGTGAAGCATGGCATGGGCGATGTGGTATGCTGCGGAGGTCAGGAGGGTCTGCAGGTTACTCTCTGTCTTCAGACGCTCCTTGTTGACTTGGAGGAAGCTACGCAAGGTCCCACCGTTCACTGACTCCATGATCAATGTGTATGGAGCTAGAGGAAAACAAGAAGAAAAACATACACAATTTAAATAAACATGTAATATGCAGATATAAAACTATAGTGTCCAGATTTCAAACATCTGCCTTCCACCTTCCTTCCTTGTGTCATCTGAGAGCATGATGCGGGAGCAGGGGGGTCAGCAGGGGGGGAGCAGGGGGGTCAGATGGCTGAGCGGTTAGGGATATTAATCAGAAGGTTGGCGGTTCGATTCCCCAGCCTGGAAAAATGACGTAGTGTCCTTGGGCAAGGCACTTCACCCTACTTGCCTCGGGGGGGGGGATGTCCCGGTACTCACTGTAAGTCGCTCTGGATAAGAGCGTCTGCTAAATGACGAAATGTAAATGATAGAAGTGGCTCATACTGTCAGTGATATTCCAGTCTAGAAGTTGAAGCAGGTTCTTGTGTGTTCCCAACTTCCTCAAGATCTTCACCTCCCTCTCGATCTTCTTCTTTGGTACAGCTATAAAAAATAAAAAATAAAACACATTTACAGTGCATGCCCCAGATTGCTGAGTTTATTCTGAACAAACGTGACTTATTGATATGTGTCAGAAACATTCATAAAATTAGCCTTACCTTCCTTAAATAATTTGCAAGTTACGTTAGTGTATCCCTTGCACGTACTATGTAACATTTTGGCCTTATAGTAAACTCCCTCTCTTCCCGCTTTGAGAAGCACCTGCATGCACAATCCATGCTTATTGAAGAAAGAACCCTGGAAAAAAATCACACCTTTAGGTCATGCGAGATCACGCAGCGTTAACGCGATGAACATAGACGTGAAAGAGCGTCGCTGTAGATTTACCTGTAGGCCTACATTGACCGTTGCAGCGTGCGTCGGATTTGCGGCTGAGCGTCCGGGGCGTCCATGCAGGCTGTCAGTTGAGATGGAATCCTGGGAGTCACGTGCGACTAATAAAGATAACGGTTGTAAAGACTGGGAGCCTCTCACTGGAGGTGAGGACGGTGGTCGTCTGGTCAATAGATTCCCATGCAGCTCTCGTATGGTGGAAGTCAAAGTGCGGTACCTTGCCAGGGAACAGTAGGCCTATATCTCAGAACTGGATTGTATTTGATTGTATTTAACATAATTATATACCGGCTTTGGATTTACGTGATAGAGATAACATTTTACACTTACTTTCTTGCCCATGTAACAGCCAGTAAAAATAACAAGAGAACACTTATCACCGAGATAGCAATTAAAATGTTCAGGGTGGCAGCATCTGATAAAAAACAACAAACAAAAAACTTATAAACAAAAAAGCGTTTTCCAGCATACTGCTATATCACACGTTACAGCACGGTAGCAATGTTGGGCTGTAGGCTCCACATGAATCACAGGTTTTAGTTTTAATATATAGGTATTAATAACTACATTAAACAGTATGTGTACTCTACTTATAATACTTTACTCACTTGATTGGTTGCATGTTGCATTCAGATTTTGTGTGTCGTTGAGAGTCATTGCGAGTCCAAATCTATATTTCAAAATGTGCATTAAGCGTCCGCAGTGATCAGGTCAACATCCTCGTTAGATGTTCTACGTCTTTTTGATGAGAAGCTCTCACCGTTTCCGGTAGCGCCTCATTTGCGGTTGGTTTTTGTTTCTTGTGTGAGGTGGTCTCACGGACATTTTAAATAAAAGATCCAACCCAACAGACGGTGTGTCACTTGCTGCTTTAATACAGATAAACGAATCCATCCCATATACAAGACATATCTTTACAGCTCATTTAATGTTTTTGTTGGTTTCAAAAGTATCTATGTACAGTTTTTTTTCCCTCAAAAAGGTCAGTGCAAAGTAATTTAGACTTTAAACAAAATTTTACAAAAGTACATGTCCGTTAAATAAATGAATTATGAAAGAGAGAAACGAGAAAAGACAAGACTTCAAACATTCAGTAGTAATCACAATATCAAGCTTTCAGGGGTACAATACGGAAGAAAAATTACAATGAAGTTGCTAAATGTTAAAAAAAGAAATAAAAGAAAACTAGGTATGTTTACCATTCTCTACCATCATAAGCACAGTAAGGTAACATCGTTTTCTGATCTGATTTGACACACACAGACCTCTGTCTGTCTCTTCATACAGTCTAGCCACCTTAGACCTCAAGACAAGTGTGTTTAAACTCGTCACAAATTGACAAGATGCAACCGATTGCAAAAATGTCCGATGTATCCAAAGCAATGGGGAAAATGTGATGTCATCATTACTAAACTGAGCAAAGTTAGACTGAGTTACTGAATTAATCCTGTGGCACGAACTGTGGAATCGACAGCAGTGATATGTGTTTGGGGCAGACTTCTCTTAATGGCACAATCATTCTTGTTCTTCTCGGATGAACAAGGGAGACTTTGTTCTCTGACGCTAACACTTTAGTAAAGGAAGTACTGTACATGTACATTGCATAATACAAACTAAATATATTCCACAATTATCGTCATCAACTTAATTACATTTAAGGGGGACAAAGACACACAAACAAACGGGAACATTTGGGAGCAATTATAGATGTGTGGCATATAACTGTAACCATAGTCCAAAGCATGAGGTAGAAGAAACTTGTTTCTACTGCAAAACATCTGTGTTTGTTCAGTGAAGGTTGTCACATAAGGGCTTCATACAACAACAGTACCTACGTAGGTCTGAATCAATGGCAAATGCAAGTGGTATTGGTCTATGAGCACGCGCACACACACACACACACACACACACGCTAAATTCTGGCCAAAGCATAGTCACCCTAAAACACAGCTTGCTACTTAGTAAGATGTACATGTGGTAGTTGTGAACATCGAGTACCATTTGCTCATCCATCGACTTTGACGAGGACAAAAAGTGAACCCCCCAACCCCACCCCTCCCCCGGGAAGATTTCTGCACTTCAATACTTCTCTACCTGAGAGAGAGACTACATATGTTGCTGTAGCACAAGCATGGTGATGAGATGTTGGCGAGCGGGGAGAAGTACAGACACAGGAGTTACTGGAGAACACAGGAGTTACTGGAGAACACAGTATTTCTTGTAGTCCGACTCAAAGTCCTCATCCATGCTGCTTGTGTCGGCCATCTTTTTGCCGTCGGTTTTGGGCATGAACAGAGAATGATCGACACCCTGCTGCTCGTAGAAGAGGATGTAGGCCGAGTCTTTGTCCACTTCTTCTGACCTCACTTCCTGTAAGCGCACAACACAACAGGATGTCAAAGTTATTTCCAATAAAACGAAGACAAAAATAACTTCAGAAGTGTTAGAAATATTTCTATATGTGTGTTAAGAAGGCTTAAAAGAATACTGTTCAGAAAGAGGAACCCCTTATAGCAACCGCAAGCTTCCTTAAACATGCTGACCGTTACCTTTTCTAAGCATGTAAAGAATGTTTACTGAGCAAGTAAGCTAAACAGACGTCAAACTCCATATTGTAACTTTCCACTCCAAACTGAATATGTAGTTTTCCACTCCAAGACACACACACACACACACACACGCGTGAGAACTTTAGGATAAAAGGAGACAGACAGTTCCTCAGACTTCAGACAACTTTGTATCACCATACACTTGTCTCCTTGCTGAATGCTGCAAGAAAAATAAACTGCCTTGACTCCTGCGACTCTGTGCACTACTTGATCAAAGATTTTCCTGACAAGAAGCTACTGCTTCTAGCCCAGAGCTTACCTTGCAGCTGCTGTCGTTGTAACAGTACCATTTGTCGTTGGGGTTTTTGGCATAGGTGACATAGTGGCCTCCTCCAAGGATTCCTGAGTGACACTGTGGACGAAGGTGACAGGTGAGATCTACAGGTGACAGGTGAGATCTACAGGTGACAGGTGAGATCTACATGTGACAGGTGAGATCTACAGGTGACAGGTGAGATCTACAGGTGACAGGTGAGATCTACATGTGACAGGTGAGATCTACATGTGACAGGTGAGATCTACATGTGACAGGTGAGATCTACATGTGACAGGTGAGATCTACAGGTGACAGGTGAGATCTACAGGTGACAGGTGAGATCTACAGGTGACAGGTGAGATCTACAGGTGACAGGTGAGATCTACAGGTGACAGGTGAGATCTACATGTGACAGGTGAGATCTACAGGTGACAGGTGAGATCTACAGGTGACAGGTGAGATCTACATGTGACAGGTGAGATCTACAGGTGACAGGTGAGATCTACATGTGACAGGTGAGATCTACAGGTGACAGGTGAGATCTACAGGTGACAGGTGAGATCTACAGGTGACAGGTGAGATCTACATGTGACAGGTGAGATCTACATGTGACAGGTGAGATCTACATGTGACAGGTGAGATCTACATGTGACAGGTGAGATCTACATGTGACAGGTGAGATCTACAGGTGACATCTACAGGTGACAGGTGAGATCTACAGGTGACAGGTGAGAGCTACATGTGACAGGTGAGATCTACATGTGACAGGTGAGATCTACATGTGACAGGTGAGATCTACATGTGACAGGTGAGATCTACATGTGACAGGTGAGATCTACAGGTGACAGGTGAGATCTACATGTGACAGGTGAGATCTACGTGTGACAGGTGAGATCTACATGTGACAGGTGAGATCTACAGGTGAGATCTACATGTGACAGGTGAGATCTACAGGTGACAGGTGAGATCTACAGGTGACAGGTGAGATCTACAGGTGACAGGTGAGATCTACATGTGACAGGTGAGATCTACATGTGACAGGTGAGATCTACAGGTGACGTTTCATTCAGAGGAGGCTGAGTGACGCCCCAGGCCGCCGTGTCCCTGCCGCCTGCGCGGGGGCGTGACGGGGGCGTGTGACGGGGGACACTCACTGAGATTGCATACAAGTTGTAAATGGGCTCCAGGCTGAGGTGGTCTCTGTGGTCGTGAGGAGCGTCCAGGTCCATGCTGTCCTCGGTGAAGCCGTTGCTCTCCAGCTCGGAGACGGACGTGGTGACGTCCCCGTCCCTGGCCGTGTCCTCCCCGGAGGTGGAGTCCAGACCGGGGCCCTCGGCGTCGCTACCCGTCCGGCTGGGGGCCAGGTCCAGGGGGCTCTCACGCCCGCTGTCCAGGCTCTCCTTGCTGAGGGACAGTTGGAGCTTGCTGCCCAGGGGGAAGCCTCGGGAGCGGCCCTGCCTCCTGGCCTCTCTCCCGGGGCTGGAGGAGGGGCTGGACTCCCTGCTGGGGGTGCTAGTCATCCTGCTGGAACACAGAGGATCTGGAACACAAACACAGGACATGTTGGTCATACTAAAAGGATGACAGGCAACTCTGAGTGTTTTTGATCAAAACAGTGGATGTACACACAAACACAGAATATATAACATATTGGTCCCTCTAAAGGATGATTATTTTATTAGACAACATCTGAATGTTGTGATGAATCTTTCCAGACCTTTCTCGTTGTTGACATTCAAGGCCGTGTTCGAGCTTGTGTCTCCGCCTCCAGCTCTTCTAGCTCCTCCCACGGAGTCAAGCTCCTCCCCCACCGCCTCCTTCCACTCTGATTGGCCGTCTTCGGGGTCTCTCGGGGTCAGGAACGCGCTGGGGTCAAACTGATCTCTGGGGAACCTCACGATCTTCTGAGATTTGATCCACCGCCCGTTCATGAACTGGAATCGCTTTAAATGGACAATCTGCAAATAGACAATAGACGGTTTTTTAGCACATAACCCTGTATATCTGAGGTGAGCGAGGAGGGGGAGGAGGTGCGAGGACGGCAGAGGGGACTGACCAGGATGGGAGGCAGCCTCCACAGGTCCAGCTTCTTAGTGGCCAGGCGGTGGGTGCTACACTTGGAGCAGTAGTAGAGCTCGTCCTCCCCCAGCTCCTCCTCGCTGGTGAACGCCTGCAGGCAGCTGTCCAGACTGATGGGCTCGGCCTGGAGCCTCCGACTCTGCTCCACGCTGCTGTGCTCCTCCACGATCTACACACACACACACACACACACAGAGAGACACACACACACACACAGACACACACACACACACACAGAGAGAGACACACACACACACACACACAGAGAGAGACACACACACACACACACAGAGAGACACACACACACACAGACACACAGACACACACACAGAGGCACACAGAGGCACACACACACACACAGAGACAGACACACAGAGACACACACACACACACACACACAGACACACACACACACAGAAAACACTTTCCATTAACAGAAGACGTGGTATAACCGCTGTAGCATGACTCGTGGAGGCCAGCGGGGAGGCCAGCGGGGAGGCCAGGGGGGAGGCCAGCGGGGAGGCCAGCGGGGAGGCCAGCGGGGAGGCCAGGGGGGAGGCCAGCGGGGAGGCCAGCGGGGAGGCCAGGGGGGAGGCCAGCGGGGAGGCCAGGGGGTAGGCCAGGGGGGAGGCCAGGGGGGAGGCCAGCGGGGAGGCCAGCGGGGAGGCCAGGGGGGAGGCCAGCGGGGAGGCCAGGGGGGAGGCCAGGGGGGAGGCCAGCGGGGAGGCCAGCGGGCAGCAGCCTCACCCTCTCCTGTGACGTCTGGTAGCGCAGGTGGAGGGCTGTGGGGTCCCAGTCCACCGCCAGGAAGGAGCTCCCTACTGCCGCTCTGTCATCATTACACTCCACAGGACAGCCTCTGCAGAACCTGGAGGAGAGGAGGGAGGGAGGGGGAGGAAAGAGCCGTGAACTGATCAGCCGTACGGAGGTCAAACAGTACCAAACAGTACCACACCTGTGTCCTGAGCTCCGTACCTGTACCAGGGGCAGCAGGCACAGGCGTTCCCATCCTTTTGGACCACCCGCAGGGTGAAGGGGTACTGGTAACCCATGCTGTCATCACTGTGTCAGGGCAGGAGAAACACACACACACACATCCACACGTCAGTCATGGTCTACCTGTGGTGTCTGTGAGGTGTGTCAGGTACGAGGGGAGGCAGCAGGAGGCAGAGGCAGAGGCGAGGCAGGCTGACACTGACCAGTCCAGGGCGTGGTTACTGGCCTCCTGGGGGGGCAGGGGGCTGGCCAGCCGGGACACCTGCGTCCACACGGCGTCGTACAGGTCGCGGGCGCGCGTCCGCACCGTGCAGGGTACGATGAGGGGCATCCCAAACAGGCTGGGGCGGTTCTTCTGGGACGACAGGAAGTAGAGCTCGGCCCGCATCTGGGAGGAAGAACACACACACAGACATAGAGACACACACACACACACACACACACACACACAGCCAGACACACACACAGATACACACACACACACACACACAGCCAGACACACACACAGATACACACACACAGCCAGACACAGACACACAGACAGACACACACACAGCCAGACACACACACAGCCAGACACACACACAGACACACACAGACGTGTCAGAAACCAGTACGTGTCACGGAGACAGCAGGAAACATCAAACTATCAAATACTGCCGTTTTTTAAAACGCATAATGAACTCCACATGTGTTAAGAGACCTGCACCCCTGACAGTATTATTCCTACAGTGTCGTCGTCATCTCCTGCAGTACCCACCATCTTCCTGTGGATGGCGATGATGTACCCGATGAAGGGGCTGTCGGGGGAGGCCGGTGTGTGTCCGTTGGAGAGGCTGGGGGTGAGGCTGGGGGCGAGGCTGGCCTCCGTCCCACAGGGCACCACAGTGCTGGGCATGCCCTCAGCCACCAGCCCCGCCCCGGGACAGTCGCCCTCCGCCAGGGCGCCGCCGTTCACCAGGCCAGGAGCTCCGGGGCCTGACGGCGAGGAGTCTGGCCTCGCGTCCACGTCTGGCTCCGTGGCGGGGGCGGCGGCGGCGGGGGGATGGGCGTGGGCGAGCCCGGAACAGGGATCTCGAACGCGCAGAGGAAACCACTCACCGCCCGGCGAACCTTCTGGTTATCTGACGGAAAGTTCTGGAAGACAAGACAGACAGCTGGGTGTAGGAGGATGTACGGTTCGGGGCGTGATGCTCGGAGCATGGCCTAGCGATGGGAATACGCTGTGTGTCGCAACATGGATAACATCCATGTCTCTGTGGCAGAGCTTTTGACTGTAGAACAAGCTTTCAAACCAGGATTTTCCTGCCACCACACACACACTACAGCACCGTGGCAACCCTGACACCAGCTGCACATGCAGCTTCCTGTCAGCAGAGATCAGCTTCCTGTCAGCAGAGATGGGGCTAGCTCAGCGTCAGAGCTTCTGAGTGACAGGCAGGTCTCAGGTTACCTTGATGTTGGAGGCGTGGACCTCAGACAGCAGGATCTGCTCTGGCCTCAGCCCACACAGCTCGCTCAGAAGTCTCTTCAGACCCGTGTACTTGTCATCGGCGTTGAGTCGCAGGCCGTAGCGCACCGGCGCCGAGCCGTCCAGCTTGATGACTTCACACGGGACAAAATCACTTTATTCAGTTCACTGCAATAACTAGAACACGTGATGCTGTACACATGATACCCTCCCTCCCTCCCACCCTCCCCCTCCTCCCCCCCCCTCCTTCCCTCCCTCCCTCCCTCCCTCCCTCACCCTCCCTCCCACCCTCCCCCTCCCCCCCCCTCCTTCCCTCCCTCCCTCCCTCCCTCACCCTCCCTCCCACCCTCCCCCTCCCTCCCTCCCTCCCACCCTCCCCCTCCCTCCCTCCCTCCCTCCCACCCTCCCACCCACCCACCCTCCCTCCCTCCCTCCCTCCCTCCCTCCCTCCCTCCCTCCTCACCTATGATCTCCATGTGCATGGAGTTGTCCATGGGCAGGGGAAGGGACAGGAAGTTGAAGGGGTCGAAGCGAGCGCTGACGTGGCCGCAGGTCTTGCACTTGACCTGGGAGCGGAGCTGGCCGTGGAACAGGTCCACCACGATGGAACGGTTCCTCCGCAGGTGGTTCTCCCCAGGCCTGGGGAGACACACACACACACGTGTAAACACACACACACACACACGTAAATACACACACACATACACGTAAACACACACACACACACACGTAAACACACACACGTAAACACACACACACACGTAAACACACACACACACACACGTAAACACACACGTAAACACACACACACACGTAAACACACACACACGTAAACACACACACACCACCATCAACTGTCATCAACATCGAGGCGCAAGCAAATCCAGCAAATGGAAACATCAACAGTGGAGAAGACGATATGGGCTCCAAACCACCACGTCCCCATCAACACCACCACGCTGGAACACCCTCCACAAAACCAGCAACACAAACTGACAAAAAACAAACCCAACACCCAAACGTACGAGAGAGAAAGTGGAAAATATGAGCGGTGGGGGGGGGTGAGGGGTGGGAGGGAGGTTGAACTCTGACCTCAGAGGCCACCTTCCAGTCGGGTCTCCCGTCGCTGTCCTTGAGCTCCACGTAGGGCTTGTCGTGGACGCGGTTCAGGTCCTCGTGGAGCCCGTCCAGCAGGAAGGCCAGCAGCTCCTGGGAGTCCTGCTGCTGGAAGCCGTTGAAGCGAGGAGCGTACTTCGCTATCGTCCACTGAACACGCAGGGAACACATATGTCATCTTGTTATCATCGTGTTATGGTTTTGTTAGTATGCTAGTTGTGACAGCTGATTGGTGGGTGATTCAGAGGCAGGAAGGAAGACTGACTGCTGATTGGTGGGTGATTCAGAGGCAGGAAGTAAGACTGACTGCTGATTGGTGGGTGATTCAGAGGCAGGAAGTAAGACTGACTGCTGATTGGTGGGCTGTACGTACTCTGAGTTTGAGGGGCGCCAGGTTCTTCTGGGTTCCGCTCCACAGCTCCTGCACCAGGTCACCGTAGCACTTGGCCATGTGACCCCTCATCCCGATAGGATTGGTCCTGCCGCGGAGACCATGCAACCAATACGACGATGAGTTTACACAAGTGGATGCAGAGCAGTGCACAGACACAGACAAGCATACACAGACAGACACACACACCTACACCCCCACAGACAGACAGACAGACAGACAGACAGACAGACAGACAGACAGACAGACAGACAGACACAGACACAGACACAGACACAGACACAGACACAGACACAGACACAGACACAGACAGACAGACCTGTTGAGCTCGTAGAGGTGTGTCCCCGAGGTGAAGTAGTCTGTGAGGGGCTTGGTGTTGCTCACACACTGGATGCTGGAGTTCATGAAGCAGCTGTTTCCAAGGTTACTGAGGCCCGTGGCTCCCTTCTCCGTGGGGACTGTAGGACCCAGCGGAAAAGCTGCTCAAGGTGCTGCCTGACCCCACAATCACCACGACAACCCCACAATCACCCACGACAACCCCACAATCACCCACGACAACCCCAAAGGGTCTACTTGTACCAGTTACAAATACCAAATGACCTTGAAGCTATTCATTTCTGGTTTTGTATACAGGGTCTACATGTAGGCCTACTGGTTACAAATGCCAAATAGACTTGAAACTATTCATTTGTGGCTTTGAAAATGTGGCTGTAATCTCAGGTGTGTGTGTGTGTGTGTGTGTTAGCTGGCGTGCACCGTGGCAACGCGTCAGCCTCACCGTTGTGACGGCTCATCCTGTTGCTGTTAGCGATGAAGGACATCTCCTCGGGCCAGCTCATGTCCTTGTTCCGCACTGAGGACGACACCCACACGGTCAGTCACGGTCACCGTGACGACACCCACACGGTCAGTCACGGTCACCGTGACGACACCCACACGGTCAGTCACGGTCACCGTGACGACACCCACACGGTCAGTCACGGTCACCGTGACGACACCCACACGGTCAGTCACGGTCACCGTGACGACACACTAACACAGCTGTGACATGACATGACACGTTTGGACCATGTGAGTACCTTCGATCACCATGTACTGCTCGTCTGGGATCTTCAGGCCCTCCAGAGTGTGGTCCTCATCGTCCAGCAGGGTCAGGTAGTTCTGAGGAACAAACACAGACATGAAGGAAGGATTCAGGAGATGGTTTGTATATGGTGTCATGATCTGTGGGGGGGGTCAACTCACTTGTACTGTATGAGAGATAGAGAGCGAGCGAGATACAGACAGACAGACAGAGAGAAAGAGAAAGAGAGAGAGAGAGAGACAGAGAGACAGAGAGACAGAGAGACAGAGAGACAGAGAGACAGAGAGACAGAGAGAGAGAGAGAGAGAGAGAGAGAGAGAGAAACAGAGAAACAGAGAGACAGAGACAGACAGAGAGACAGAGACAGACAGACAGACAGACAGACAGACAGACAGACAGACAGACAGACAGGGAGGGAGGGAGGGAGGGAGGGAGGGAGGGAGGGAGGGAGGGAGGGAGGGAGGGAGGGAGGGAGGGAGGGAGGGAGGGAGGGTAGGGAGGGAGGGAGGGAGGGATGGGGGAGGGAGGGAGTGGAGGGATGGGCGGAGGGAGGGAGAGAGAGAAAGACAGAGAGAGAGAGAGAGAGAGAGAAAGAGAGAAACGAGAGAAACGAGAGAGAGACATAGAGACAGACAGAGAGTTAGAGGATGTTTCACCTCACTGTTGTAGATCCACAGCCTCATGTCCTCCTCCTTGATGCGTAGCCTCTGAGCCAGGTACTCATGGATGTCCTTGATGGTCCCCACCCTGCTGAAGCAGCCCGTGTACACCAGCACGCGCTTCAGGGGGGCGCTGGGGGGGGGGCACGTTACCTGCAGGAACAATAAGGAACGTCTATCTATGTGCTCTCTATGTGGCTGTGCTAGCACCCAGGGCTGTGTGGGGAGAGGGGGGGTGCGCTGTACTAGCACCCAGGGCTGTGTGGAGGAGAGGGGGGCGTGCGGCTGTACTAGCACCCAGAGCTGTGTGGAGGAGAGGGGGGGCGTGCGGCTGTACTAGCACCCAGGGGCTGTGTGGAGGAGAGGGGGGGCGTGCGGCTGTACTAGCACCCAGGGCTGTGTGGAGGAGAGGGGGGCGTGCGGCTGTACTAGCACCCAGGGCTGTGTGGAGGAGAGGGGGGCGTGCGGTCTCCTACCCATGTTGACCCAGGCGGTGGACTGAGGGGTGCGTGCGGGAAGCTGCTGCCTGAGGAACAGCAGGTGTCTGGGGGAACAGCTCCATCTCGGCTCCCTCCGTCCTGGAGTTCCTGATCACCTGGGGAACCGCCATCAGGAGGGCGTTCAGACGATCAGTACCGCTGAGTTACCGTAACAACCACGCCCGCCGCTGCTGGGTGTACTACATGCAGTATCTGTACGCCGCTTCGGACGATGTACCACGTAAAACACCAGAGTCACATGTATCCTTTACAGGAGGACACGCTTTATTCACGACTCTTTTACCCACAAAGAAACAATCAGTGTCTATATGAAGCACAGCGGCAGAACAAGGATGTGGGAGTGTGTCGTTTTTGGTAACAAACGGCCCCTGTGTGTCGTGGGCGTGTGTACGTACGGACCGGTCTGGGGAGGCTGAGGTTTGCACCGTACCAGTGGTACAGCGCCCTCCACACGGGCTCGGGGACCAGCTCGAAGTCCCTCCCCAGGGCGAGGGAGGGGAAGCGTCGGAGCAGAGCCCCCTCCATGGTGAGGGTGGGAGCCTGGGGGAGGGGGGAGGGGGAGAGGAGCGTGACATCACAACGGCTATACTGCAACATGACAAGCTGCCTTTGGTGAAACAGCAGTGCAATACAAGGACCAGGTTGATGCTTTCATTATATTACTATCTGATACAGTTCTGCAGTCTATATCCAACTCCTCTTCCATACAGCAGAGGCAGTATACACACACACACACACACACACACACAGAGTATCTGTCACATGGATATCGTAGCTCAGTCCATGTTCCGTTTCCTATCGTCTGGCCTCTCTACCTTCAGAGGCTCCGTAGTGACCAGAGGCTGGTTGTCTATGGCCCCCGGCCTCGACACCGTGGCCCCATCGGCCCCCAGGGCCCCCTGGCTGTCTGGGTCGGGGGTGTCCTGTTGCCGGGGGAAACAGATGTCCGTGGAGCTCAGCGGGAGAAGATCTGAGGAGGGAACGGACTTCAGTCACCCGGCGCCCTCACGGAGGACGTGGTATTTCGAACCTGGGACCTCGACGCTCTAACCACTAAGCTGCCCCCCCCGGTGAGACTCACGTGGACTGGCGGTCTCCGAGGCTTCGGACGCGCTGGAGACGTTGTCGGAGAACTTGTCGTCGGACGACGTGTGCGAGCCGGGGGTTCCCTCCCGGCCTGGCCCCGCCTCCGCGCCTCCCCCCAAGCTCCGCCCCCCGCCGAACGTCGACGGCTGCTCCACCACGATCCGCCTGTCGTCCTGACGACACACACACGTCACAGCACTGAGGTCATGACCTCCGGCACAGGAACACAGCTGCGAGGTATGCTCACGCTCCAACATGGAAAAGGTTAGCTAAGGTCATGACCTCCACAACAGGAGGACATCTAACCCCTAACCCCAACATCGAAGGGGTTGCTAAGGTCATGACCTCTAAGACAACAACATAACTCTGAGCTAAGGTGACGGCTAAAGGGGTCAGGAGGGGGAATGCAGACTCATGCTAGCAGAAGCGAGCTGCTACGAAGCAGAAACAGAGAGCAGCTACGAAGCACAAACAGAGAGCAGCTACGAAACACAAACAGAGAGCTGCTACGAAGCAGAAACAGAGAGCAGCTACGAAGCAGAAACAGAGAGCAGCTACGAAACACAAACAGAGAGCTGCTACGAAGCAGAAACAGAGAGCAGCTACGAAGCAGAAACAGAGAGCAGCTACGAAGCAGAAACAGAGAGCAGCTACGAAGCACAAACAGAGAGCTGCTACGAAGCAGAAACAGAGAGCTGCGTACATATTTGACGTAATCTCTCCACTGTCGCCACCAGGACACTGCGATGAGGAACCAGTACTCTCCAGGCTGCAGGCCATGCCGGCTCTCTCTCTCCAGCCAGCCCCTGGAGGACAGAGACACAGACACACACTCAGGAACAGATCAGGAGTACATCATCTCATGTGTGTGTGTGTGTGTGTGTGGCTTGGTCTCTCTCCAGCCAGCCCCTGGAGGACAGAGACACAGACACACACTCAGGAACAGGTCAGGAGTACATCATCTCATGTGTGTGTGTGTGTGTGTGTGTGTGTGTGTGTGTGTGGCTTGGTCTCTCTCCAGCCAGCCCCTGAAGGACAGAGACCCAGACACACACTCAGGAACAGGTCAGGAGTACATCATCTCGTGTGTGTGTGTGTGTGTGTGTATGTGTGTGTAGTGTGTGTGTGTGTGTGTACACACACCTGATAATCTGGCCTTCTTCCTCTGGGGTGGCGGGTCGCAGTCCAAGAACAATATGGCACACCTGGCGTGTAGATTAACACAGATTAAAGAGATCAGATTGTATTCCAGCAGAACCGTAACAGCCGGACACAGCAGGTATTCAGACAACGGTGATCACCTGGAACAGCAGGTTGAGGAACTCATTGGCTAGGGCACTCTTAACACTCCATATCTGGTAATCCTCCAGGGTCAAATGGCCTTGCTGAGGAACCAAAGACAAAACAGGAGATATTTCCGTGTGAGTCCTGGGTTGTGGACAGTTGCTAGACCGTGCGCACACTCGAGTCCTACCTTAGTGATGTCATGCTGTCAGAATGTCCTACCTTAGAGGTGTCATGCTGTCAGAATGTCCTACCTTAGAGGTGTCATGCTGTCAGAATGTCCTACCTTAGAGGTGTCATGCTCTTTCAGAATGTCCTCCACAATGTCAGAGACATCACTGTGCGCTTCCTGCCAAAACAGACATGACGGGTTTAACACAAAGTCGTGAATGTATATGTACATGAGTTTGTTACGTCTTCCATCCTCATGAGATTCATGTTAACGTGTGAAAACCGAACTGCATTCTGGGGTAGGAACGGTCCTTACGGGGAGAGGGTCCGTACGGTTGTCCCGCCAAACCTCGAGCAGCGCCCCGATCATGTCACGGACCTCCTCGCGAGAGAGAACACCGTCGTGGTCCACGTCAAACACTTTGAAGCAGACTGGAGGAGGGACGGGGGGACGCAAGGGCAAATCAGTCACATGCTTTAATAACAGGACGGCCTGATTACAACAGAGGGAACAGACTTCTTACACTTCTGCCTTTCCGCCAGCGGGCCTCGACAGCAGGCCGAGAGGCCGCACGAGATCTCCTTGAAGTCGATGTGATTGTCCCTGTTCTCATCGAAGGCGTGGAACAATCCTGAGGAGATCAACATTTCAGAGTCAAACACAAAGATTTGCGATACCAAAACAACTCGACACAGCCAGCTAGATCATTTTAGTCATTTAGTCATTTAGTCATTTAGCGGACGCTCTTATCCAGAGCGACTTACAGTAAGTACAGGGACATTCTCCCCGAGGCAAGTAGGGTGAAGTGCCTTGCCCAAGGACACAACGTAATTTGGCACAGCCGGGAATCGAACTGGCAACCTTCTGATTAATAGCCCAGACTCCCTAACCGCTCAGCTCAGGTGAACAGGGTGACTAAACGCATCGTCTCTTACCCTCACTCAGGGAGGAATGAATAGGAGGAGACACCAGAGGGCCGAAGGTTTCCAGGTCAAATCTTCCGGTCCGAGACTGGGCCTTCAACAGCCAATACCGCTTCTCCAGGTCGATGATGTCAGACTCCTCCACTGAGAACACCAAACAGGAAGCGTACAAAGAACGTTACGGCAACCTTCCAGGAACATAGAGCTTCAGTCTAAACTCAACGCTGTTATTGACTTCACAACGACACGCCCCTTTTATGTTAGTCACGTCTTGTGCAATGTGCAGTAAGCAATCTGCGTTACGCCCAGATCACTGCATCAAGCACTTTAAATTTGTAAGACCTGATTCAACAAGGTCAGATATCAAATGACACATCTAATTAGGAAAGACTGCCACCAGTAGAGGTTCTCGTTTCTGGGGAGGAAGAGGAGGATGAAGAGGAGGATGAAGAGGAGGATGAAGAGGAGGATGACGAAGAGGATGAAGAGGAGGATGAAGAGGAGGATGAAGAGGAGGATGAAGAGGAGGATGAAGAGGAGGATGAAGATGAGGATGAACATGAGAACTAACTGGAACACGTCACGCTTCGTAGCTGCTGGTTTTCCTCCTGTCAACCCCAATTCTTTGAGTCACCAGCCGCCGCTGAACCCCCCCCTAATCGGGCCGGTGTCTGTGCTCATCACTCACAGTGTGTCACTCCAGCGAGGGTCTGGTAGAAGGTGGGCGTGTCGCTGTCGTCCGTCAGAGTGACACACACCCCGCTGGACAGGAGCCAGCGGGAGAAGGTGAAGGCTTCCTTGTTCTGGAGGAGCCAAGTCTTGAACTTCTCATAGTTCACCTTCTCACCCTGGGAGACGCAAACAAACAGAGACATGACCTTAACTCTGGAGCCATCACAAACTCACTCACAACGTCTGAAAACAAAACGAAATAAATCAGACAAACAGAACACAGGCAGGACAAATGGTCAAACACATGGGGTGATCGCTAGCTCGCAGCTAGATAGCACATGAGACATGGCGGATAACAGATATGATAGTTGGGAGAGAAACAAAAGAACCTTAACAGGAAGCTGGTGATGGAGAGGACCGCTGATTGGTCCATGTCAACTAACCTCTGAAAAACACTTCCTGAGAGAGTGAGGGATCTCTCCATCCACCGTTTGCAGCATGCTCTCCATATCTTCTCGGGTTGCATGGCTGCCCGAATCACTGGCAAAGAGGCTGAAAATGTCTGGGAGACCAGTGTGGGTCAGATGCAGAATGTCTTACAGCAAACTTGTGACATAAACACGAGCAGTTGTTTCGTCGTAGACTCACATTTCGCTTTCTCCTCATCTCTTCCTCTGGTCAGGAGGACCAGTCCAACGATGAGATTGTTGAAGTGTAGTCCTTTCGAATTACCGCCGAATGAACTGTAAATGACCTAGATAGGAAGCAAGGTGGAGGATGCTTATTTTGGACATTGGCATCATTCAAAAGACTTGGGTGTACTGCACATAAGCTGGCTTCTCCTTTCGACAAACATCTTGACCAAAGATCCATCGTAGGAGTTGAAATTACAGGTAAAAGAAAGGGAAACTCAATCGGCACAAGCTGTGACTTGCATAACGGAACGACTCTCAACTATCAAATCAGGCACACTCTGTCTATCACCGTGCATTCAGAATATCAAATAACCTGGGGCGTAGTGTCCGACTGCAACACAATTCTCTCTCCCAGACCTCACATTACCCCAAAGTGTTTACAAAACGCTCACCTCAGCAACCCTGGGCGGCACGACATCTCCAAGCACCTCCCTTAGGAAGCACTGCTGGCTCATGTAATAGGACAGTCCACTCGTCCTGCGAAAAGCATCTTTCAGACGCTGGAGTTCTATATCTGTGACTGGGGGGGTGGGGGGGGAGATGAAACAGGGTTTAGAAACGGACACTCAAAGACATAAACATACTTTAAAAACACCACACCGCCCAAACGAAGTAGCAACAGCTAGTTTAACAAACGTTAAAAAAAACTAAGATGGACTAGCGGGCGTCAACATCACTGACACTGTTTATTACCATAATAGCTTCCTTGATTAACACAGGACCAGAGTTAGCAAGCAAAATAGGCTCCCTGTAACAATAATATGGGCCTAAATATGCTGATATCATATACACTCATAAACCCGCCAACTACAATTGATGCTGATCAGCAACACTTTCAATATGCCGTCGCTACGTCCAGGTTCCAGGTAGCTAGCTAGCTGGTTAACTTGCTAGCTATATTTTTGTCGTCCCTAGCAGTTAATATGTATAGCTAATGTTAGCTCCAACCCAACCTAGTTATATGGCTAGGTGAGCTACATAGATAGGTCAATGGCGTGAATTAAGTGATCATAACATAGCTACGCATTCACAGACCCAGTAATGCCATAGTATAAGGTTATGTGAGGTGGCTCTTAATAACGTTAAGCGAGCTAGCACTAGCTAGTTGACAGTGACACAGAGGGCAACAGTGCAATGTGTTAGTGCCTCGCAACCAGACTAGATACTGTAGCAACTAAGCCACTACCTTGCAACATCCCTATCATCATAGCCTGCTAGCTAGTTAATGGCAACTTTAGTTTGCTGTTAACGTAATGCAACTCTGTTATTGTACTGGTAACGTTACACCGCTGCACACTTGACACTAAACGCCAGTTATTGTTAACTTAGCTTACGGCTAGCTAGCTGTCACTAGCTGGTTAGCCGTCTAGCTGGTTTAGCAGAGAGTACGAGCTAACTAGGCAGGTCTCATACTTTCGCTTTGTTTACCTCTTTTAATGGCCTCGTCATACGAGAGGAACCCTATCCTCGACTCTTTGGCGCCCATGCTGTCTTCATTTCATGATAGCTGCAACGCGAACGAATGTCATCAGCTGGCGCTGTCTGCTTTGTTTCTTTTGCGAGAAAACTAGCTGTCAAACTGACCCTGCTAGCACTAGCTGGATGCTGAACATTGACGCCTCCTCTACCGACTTGTCATGTGACCGTAGAGCTGTCAAAATTAGGCCTCTCGACCTACCAGTTTGCACATTCAAATAATGACACTTTATATATTTACATCGTTTTCATCTACTTTTACAAAATTAGCTTTGCGCAGTTACAGATAACGTAATAAAGACAACTTGGCAAATGTACTACATGATGTATAAACCAGTTTAATGTAACGGAGGTGGTGGAACAGGGAGGTGGCAAATATTACAATTGCGGGTCATATAATCCATGTCATAAACAATGCACTTTCTCTTTTATTTCCTCTAGAGCTGACCAAATATTTTAAGAATTTCAGAACACGCAATCCATAGTCTTCGTGGGAAATATAGAAAAAAAATCTGTACAGCGACAGAGATAGTTCATATCATGGATCCTGTCATTCTCACAATCCGTGTACATCGTATTCATAAAGCGCAATCCAATACAATCATGTTCACATTTCAACAGCTGCATGTTTTATGCTGGTAGCAATAATATTGCAGTATTAAGTCCATGATTAAGTTTATCACTTCAATGAACGCCACATGCTTTAATGGTTCCCTCCTAAAATATTAGCTACATCTAAAAACATAGCTTAAAATATTGCATCATTCTATCATTGTAAAGCCTATGTTTTCAGATGTAACCAGGAGACACGTGGTACAATTTACAGACACAATCCAATTGTTGCAAAAGTTTTTGGTTTAAAACTGTTGCCAAGGATCAAATAAAAGGAATTATGTTTTCCTCATCATCGTTTTGTCCATCCATAGGCCTACACATTAGCTTGGAAGCGACAGTCCTCACTAGAAGTGTACTTCAAACCAATAGGCTTACTCTGGGGTTTAAATCCCTTAAAATCTAACTGGATTTAAGAGTGACCAATGGCTTAACTGATGATACTGTGAATAGGATTGTTCTGTACATAAATTTGACTTGTAGGAGCAACTTTCTATTAGTGCTAACCTTTGATTACATTACAGAGACACCGTCACTGAATCACGCGTGATAGTGATACAAAATGTTGATGAGCAGGACCCGGGATATATCCCCATCATATTCGGCACCCATCAAACACAGTACGTGTCCAAGGGGAGCCCTTACTGCCACATTCAGCATGGTAACAATTAGATTAGAAATGTAAACAAAACAAGTAACACATCGGCCACAATCAGCCTGTTAAAAAAATGAAAATGAGGTGTATTAACTTTATGGACATCTAATTTCCTAGATCCTCTTATACTATTACCAGGTGTATGTACACAAAGCGCATGTGGATAAACGTGTTGAAACGGGAAGAGGAGGGGTCACATCATCACAATGTACAGAAATCTATGAGCTTCACTTTAGCTTTTACGAAGTCGTCTTTTTTTATATTAAAAAGTTTCTCACCAATCACCAAACATTTTGAACTGCCTCAAAATTAACCCACCCCTTGACACAGTATTAACTCCTAAAAACGATCCCCGTTCGTCTAGTTGTAAAAACGGGCTGCTGGTTGTTCAACAGATAGAACAGGCGTCCTAGTGAGGGAGACCGCATGGCCAAGCTCACTCTCATGGTGGAGGTGTGGAGAGCAAACGTCCGTGACAGCTTCTTAGGAACGTTCTAACAGCGCTCTAGAACGCTCCTATAGGAACGTTCTAACAGCGCTCTATAACGCTCTTAGAACGCTCCTAAGAAGCTCTTAGCGTTAAGAGCTTCTTACGAATCTGGGAAACGCGGCCCTGATCAAGATTTGAGAGAAAAGGTGTGCTGAGCGTCCTTTAAGACTAAGGCTTGGACTTCAGTTGGAACATTACAGCACATGTAACATCAACACCCATGTGACCGACATGCATTTGTTCAAAAGCAAGGCAAGAAATCAAATGCACCTACAGTAGTCTGTTAAAAACAGGGGTCACGTTAGTTTATGACTGGACAAGTTAACATACCCATTCACTACCACTGCTACTTTCACAGCTAGACAACATTGTATTGGATGCGAACACAAGGCCAATAAAGTACAGCCAATTGTCTTTGCAGGCCAGAAGTGTACAAACTGAAAATGGGGGAGTAATGTAGATGCCATGTTCAGCTTTCATGTTTTTGGTTTAGGCATGTGAAATTCCTTAAGAACACTTGGCATTTCCAATTAGACCTTGTCATTTTAGGGTGTAAGATAAGATAAATACTTTATTTATCCCAATGAGGGAAATTCAGGTGTCCCTGTAATAAGAGGATCTTAAAATCCTCGAAATCAGCGAGTCTTGTAAAAACATAATTTGAGCAAGATAATGTTCCAATTGAACGGCTATGTTGTATTTTCTAAATAAAAAACAACTTAAACTTTCAAATAAAAACAACTAAAAGTTATAAACATTAAAGACTTGGACTGAGTCTGAAGCAGGCGCTCTGAAGGAAGAAAAAAAAGAAAGAAAAATAAATTGGTCGATGAACTGAAGCTCCTTTTTAAAAAACTCCTTCGTAACATTGAACATCAAATATGTGACCTCCGCTAAAAAGTATACATGAGTAACATCCGCAGGTGCAGTAAAAGCTTAGACCATCTGAATCTGTGGCAAACCATAGCATCATCATCAGTTCCGAGGTTGTTAGGCAACCATAAAACAAATTTGATATTCTAAAAGGACTCATTTGTATCGTCATATGTACATAGGTTCGTTTCCCCCTTTCTCATGTCCACTATTACAGGGTGACGATGATGATTTGAAGTGACTCCGCGTGCATGGCATAGGTTTCATCCTTCCGTAACGCCATCCTCCGTTTGATTCCCAGGGGAACTCAGCGACAGAACTGAGAGTTTGGATCCAAAAACGTTCCATGAATGCTGCTACCACTTCTCTCCAATACCGGGGGGTTTCCCCGTTGTAAAACTCTGATATGGATGTAGAATTCATACATGTACTGTGAATACTAATGCATTTTTTTCTTGTTCTTTTCTTCTTTTTTTTTCTTTCTTTTTTAAACCTGTGTGTATAAGATGTGCATGGGTGTGCATGAATGTGCATGAGTGTGCATGAGTGTGTCGGTCCTATGCAGGAGGTCCTGCCCTGTGGCTTTGTGACAGCAGGAAGGCCTGCACCACTTCCTCAGTGTCCTGGGGGCTGGTGTTGACGTCTTCCAGAGCGTCTGCCACTGCAAACTGTCGGTCTCTCAGGCGATTCCAGTTAGATAAAATATTGTGATACTCAAAGACTTTCTCATAGTTTCCAACAGAGTTGTAAAGTTTAATTAACCCTCGGTAGTCGTATTCCAGTCCGCTGTATCCTTCGCCGAAGAGCTTCTTACCTACGTGACGAAAAGAAAAGAAGAAAAAACAGACGTGAGACAGAGGAATATAAGAAATAGAATTATCGAGAAGACAAAAAACGATGTATTTTGATTGGCCCAGCGGCGTCCGGTCGAGAGACTGACCAATCGCGATGGAGCGCAGGTAGAGCCTCTCTGCGTCCTCGTACTGGTTCATGTCGTAGTTGTAGAGGGAGGCCAGGTGACCCACAGACAGGGCCACCTCGTAGTCCTCCTGCCCCAGTAACTGCTCCTTGATCTGGATCGCCTTGATGTGCATCTCCTCAGCCTCCTGGAACACAAACACAACATCTACATTTAGTCATTTAGCAGACGCTCTTATCCAGAGCGACATACAGTAAGTAGAGGGACAGGCAAGTAGGATGAAGTGCCTTGCCCAAGGGCACAACATAATTTTACCAGGAATCAAACCGGCAACTTTCTGATTAATAGCCCGATTCCCTAACCGCTCAGCCACCTGACGTTGACAGAGCTCCCAGTGCTCCTGGTGCATAAACCTCAAGATTACTTTTTCTTTTGAATGTAGACTAACTCAAGTTTAATATACTCTTTATTTTCACTTAGTAGATGCTTGTATCCAAAGCAACGTAAAGGAGGGGATTTGAACCTGAGGCCTTCTGATCTCTAACCGCCGAGCTTACACATGCCTACAGTATCTCCCCTTCCTGTGCCAATAGGACACATGAATGAACAACAACACAGAGATTGCCGGGTGACGAAAGTGTGTCACAGGGCGGACACACCCTGTACAGACCTCCTCTCAGACAGACACTCATCTCTCGTGGGGGGGGACGTAAACACGATCATCTGACCTTAAACTTCCTCATGGACTGGTAGAGACGGCCCAGGTTGCCGTAGTGTTTGGCCGTCTGGACGTTGAACTCTCCGAAGGCCTTCTTGGCCAGCTGGAGGGAGGAGAGGTGGAGGTCATGAGCCTCCTGGAGGAGCCGCTCCTCGGTCTCCTTGTTGTGGCAGTCGATGGCGATCTCCTCCAGGATCAGAGCTGAGGAGGCACAGGTGTTAGGAGGGGAGACTAACTCAACCAGGAAGCAGCAAAGTAACAGAAGAATCGTTTGATCTCATGTCCCCACCCTACCTCCTCTTTGACTGCTACACCCACACACTCTAACACACTCTCACACACACACACACACACACTCTCACACTCACACGCACACTCACACACTCACACACTCACACACACTCACACCTCACACACTCACACTCACACACTCACACACTCACACACACTCACACACTCACACACACTCACACACTCACACACTCCACACTCACACCTCACACACTCACACACTCACACACTCACACACTCACACACTCACACACTCACACACTCACACACTCACACACTCACACACTCACACACTCACACACTCACACACTCACACACTCACACACTCACACACTCACACACTCACACACTCACACACTCACACACTCACACACTCACACACCACACTGTAGGTTTGGAGGAAACAGCTCTTATGGTTCAGTACCTTTGACCCTTTTGGAGGAGGCCAGTAACAGATGATCTTCTGGGAGAATGTGGGTGATGATGTCTATCGCTCGCTCTGCGTGGAATCTGGAGAGGGACGCAAGGAGCCCCGGAGGGAGAAGACATTGTGACACAGTGACACATAGAACGTCAGGGGTGAAAGACACAAACATTTCCTAGAACATCAACTCATACTGGGACACTGTCAAAGCACGTTACACAAGAACACATATCTGACCCCCGGATGATGAGTACTCACAGCGCGTTGTCGAACTTCCCGGAGCTGTACAGATGCACATAGGAGGAGTAGGCGAGGTCCTCGTGTGCGGTGGCTACGTGGATGTTCTTCCCTCCGAACACAGACTGTCTGATATCTAAAGCGGTCTGAAACCACGGAAACACCGTTTTTGAACATCAGATTATAGGCATGTCAAATCAAATCAAAATGTATTTGTATAGCCCTTTTTACACGCAAGCATGTCACAGAGGGCTTCACATACGCTCATAGAGCTGCCCCTCAACCAACCTATACCCTCAAGGAAGAACTCCCAGAAAAACAAAAGGCATGTGCCCTTTATAGCCTGAAGGAACTCCCACGCCAACTCACCTGGTAGATCGCGACGGACTGGCAGATGTTATCAACGTTCAGCAGATAAAATCCGTAATCAAGGAGTGTGTCTGAATACTTTGGGTGCTTGAGTCCGAAATGTTCCCTGTAGCAGGAAATGGAAACGGTTTGAGACGACGTAAGACGTGAAATCACAAGATACATCCGACGACTGAGAACATGATAACTGATGACAGCTCACCGCGCCAGAAAGACGGCGTGTTTGATCAGCTGTTCGGCTTTCCTGAACTCCCGCTTGACAACGCAGGCCTGCCAAGGAAAGGGTCAGAGTTCAGACAGAGGTCATCATGTTCAAGAGGTTTTTAGGACATTGTTTTCTCTGAAAATCGCAAACTTGCGCGGTTTCACCATGTGCAACGCATCTTACTTTAGAAAAGTGATGTCCTAAATGGCCAGTGATCAGAATATTCCCTTGGGTGTGCACAGACACAAGAAGCCCACATGAAGCCCACATGAAGCCCACATGAAGCCCACATGAAGCCCACATGAAGCCCACATGAAGCAAGGAGGAACAGCCATACCTTAGAAGCCTGTCTGAGGACATCCACCACTACCTTCACAGGTAAACCTGCTGTGATCTCCTTCATAGCTTCTATACACCAGCGGTACGCCTGCAAAGACAAGGCCAAGCATACATGAAAACCTGAGTTGTTTTGTGAAAGCCTGCTCAAATGCATCGTAATTCCAAGAAAAAAATTAAATATGTTTTTTTTTCCGCTGGTGTTTCTTGTGTTTCTATGATGACTGACACACACGTACCTCATCGTAGTGGCTCTTAGCGAAGAGAAGAGCGCACAGCTCTCCGTACAGCGCAGCCTTGTTGGCGTGGTGACCGTGTGTGGCCAGCTTGTCCATGTACGACTGGGCTAACTTCACCGTCTCTTCCCCAAGGTGATACTTGCAATTCCCATTCCTGACATGAAGCAACCTGGGGGGCACAGGACCAATCAAATCAGTCGGGATTACGCCCCGGACCAATGGTGGACTACTGATGAGTGCTCTGCTAAGTGAATAGATGAGTGTTTGATGTCTGACCTGACGCAGCACTCGACGGCGCGGTACCAGTGTAGAACCTCGTCGTGCAGCGTACACAGCTGATGACAGGACAGGAACACCTTCTCCGCGTCGCCATACCAACCAGCGTCCGAGAGGAAGCCGCCTGCGAACGGAGTCAACCAAACAGTGTGGCTCAAGTCTCGTTCTCCGTATCAAACGGCAGATCTCGCGGGATTTCCCCCCTCTAACTTAGATCTAAGAAGGCTCGACAAAGTGGCTGGTAGCAGGCAGGGGGGGTTCAAAGTCACCTGCAAGTGACAGGTGCCACTGAACTGGCACACTGTGTTATGATATGATGGTCGTCTTCGCTAAGGTTCAGACACGAACGCACTGAAGCATGAAGCAGAAGACCCACCTAAAACAAAGCCGAACTGGATGGCCTTCTCCTTCACATGGGCTTCTGACTCTGCGATGTAAGAGCACCGACGACTGAAGGAGTTGGCCAGAACAGACGCTACCTTCACACCGTGATCCATGAGCGCCTGGAAACAGTGGTGGAGGAGATGCCTGGAAGCACAGTTTAAATCAATGACACAACGTTCCATTTTGAATGAACAAGAAGTACTGCACTCTCAAACAACGGTCTCAAAAGAATTCCTTATCCTCATATCAAGTCTCAGGCGACCTCTTAACATTGTTCCGTACAAGTTGCTTCGCTCACTGTCGTTATTTCAGTTCACATCCTCCCACATGACTCCTGTTATTATGAGTTTTTATTCGTGAGTTTGATATAAATCGAGTACCTTTTGTCTGACGCTCGTAGAACTTTGGCAAAAACCTCCAGTTCGCAGAACTCGCCTCCCAGCTGGCAAAGGCGGCCCTGTTGGTAGAGCTGGGACACGTGGAAGAGAAATAAAGAATAAATTAGAAGAAAAACACAGAGACGTCAACAATAAATTAATAAACTAGACGGTTTAAAGGTCGGCGACGCCGTTTCTTCTCAGCACAACGTAGCCAGATTATCACACCACGTTTTACTAAGGGTTAACATTAAGCTACTTTCCCAAGCAGTAGTCAATAAACTTTAGCAACTCAGTCAGTCACCTGGTCTACATAGCTGTACCTACTGATACCATCATATCCCGTACTAGTAGCCAACACAGAACGTTAGATAACTATCGTTGCCACTGTCAGAAGACATCGGTAGCTAGCAAAGCTAACGGTAATAGCACTAAATATTTAAATGGTCTCAAGCGATCAGCGCGCTGAGAAAGATCACACAGAGAACATACCTTGTAGTAAACATCGAACTGAATATTCTCTGGGAGGGAACGTATATCTCTTCGGGATCGACTGTAGTTATCAACTACAGCAGATATTGCAGTGTTGTACAATGTCTCCGGGATCCATTCGAGCTCCAAGGCAGCCATGTTGTTTTCCTTGGATTTCTGTCCAGCAACCAGGGTCTTTGCTAGCAGAAATAGCCCCTTCTTGATCGATGGGAGCTAGCTAGCCACCTCGTCAAGCTGGAATTCCCTTTCCTTGTACCTTCTCATGTAGCTGAACAGTTACACTGTTAACACCGCCAATATTCACCATCTGTCATGCCATCGGCAGGCAGGGAAATACACACAAAAAAATTGACAGCTCCTCTCCACCCTTTTCCTCTGTCGCGTACCTTGACGTCATTACGTACGACGCCAGCACGTTATTGTAGAGAAAACAAACGAAAAGGAAGGAAGCTGGAAAGCAAACGATCCGACCTCTGACATCGCGGCAAAATTGTTGTTCAAATGGCCAAGCTGCCTATTTAATTACCCCATTTTAAGTATCTTATCAATTGTACAATAGTTTCATGACTATGGACGACGCAATAACTTTTAGAATGAGTGCATTCTCAGAGCGTGGAGGTAGGAGATACATGGAGGATCTGTTCGAGATAAAAGTGGAGTACGAGCCGATTCCAACGATGGAGGATAATCTTCCAGATTCGCCGACACCGGAAAAAGGAGATTCTGAAGTCGATTTTACTGAGCGGACTCAAAGCAGTGAAACCGACAACGCACAAACTGATGGTCCCGTGACCGCAATGTGGACAGAAAGCATCGATAAAGAAGAGGGCGGTCAATTCGTGGCCGAAGGCAGAGTGTCACCATCCGACCAGGAACATGGACAGCACACTGTTGACACTCGGAAATCGGTCGCGTTTTTCGCTATATTTGATGGACATGGAGGTGGGGAAGCCGCAAGTTTTGCGCAAAATAATCTGTGGAATATTCTAAAAAGACAACGGAGTTTTTGGTCCAAAGACCACGAAGAAGTATGCGCAGCCCTCCGCAAGGGGTTTATAGCTTGTCATCATGCGATGTGGAAGAAGCTACGTAAGTATCTTATTGGCTAGTATTACATCGTACAGGTTGCTAAAAGTTTAAAAAATCTCTACCTAGTCTCTGACGAGTTTGTTCCTACTTTTACTCATAGCTGAGTGGCCGAAGACCATCACCGGTTTACCCAGTACGTCAGGCACGACAGCGAGCGTGGTCGTGATCCGGGGCAGACAAATGTATGTGGCCCATGTAGGGGATTCAGCGGTGGTGATTGGAGAGAAAGAAGATCCTAAGAAGCCAATGGAGGCATTGGAAGTCACGCAAGACCACAAACCTGAACTGCCCAAAGAGAGAGAGAGGATAGAGCGACTTGGTGGCAGGTAAGAGAGACTGTCCTGTTTACCAGGAAGTCACAGGCGATAATGATGATGATGATTGTGTGGGTGTGGATGTCAAGCAAGACGGGTTTTCCTCTGCAATTGTCTGTATGAAACCTTTGTCTAACCAGCTAACTGTTGCCAAGTTCCAGCTGAAGCCTAGGCCTAACTGTCCTGCTTTTTTCCTCTTCAGTGTCGTTAAGAAGTCTGGGGTGAACCGTGTGGTGTGGAAGAGACCCAGACTGACCCACAACGGCCCAGTGAGGAGAAGCACAGTCATCGACCAGATCCCCTTCCTGGCCGTAGCCCGAGCCTTGGGTACGCGTGTCACATATGTGTCCTAACACGTCGTACAGCTGACTAGTTTCGGTCTCTGCTGTCTCTAGAATCTGTCCGTTTTTGTTTCACACACGTCTTTGTGTATACGTGTGTAGAATCTAGCCTCGAGTGTGTCACACGAAACATAACCGTCGTCCACAGCCAATCACAGCGCTTTCTGACGTCTGCTCTTCTTCAGGGGATCTGTGGAGCTACGATTTCTACAGCGGGGAGTTCGTAGTGTCACCGGAGCCTGACACGGCGGTGTTGACCCTCGACCCTAAGCGCCACCGCTACGTCATCCTGGGCAGTGACGGGCTGTGGAACATGATGCCCCCCAGGGACGCTGTGCGCATGTGTCAGAGCCACGACGAGATGGTGGTAGGTGCCCATCCTCCCGTCTCTCCCCCGTGTCTCTCCCCCCGTGTCTCTCCCCCTGTGTCTCTCCCCCCGTGTCTCTCTCCCCCTTGTCTCTCCCCCCGTGTCTCTCCCCCTTGTCTCTCCCCCCGTGTCTCTCCCCCCGTGTCTCTCCCCCTTGTCTCTCCCCCCGTGTCTCTCCCCCCGTGTCTCTCCCCCTGTGTCTCTCCTCCCGTCTCTCCCCTGCCTCTCCCCCCGTCTCCATCTCTCGTTATCATTTTCCCTGCCTCTTCCTCAAACATTCAAACTTGCAGGGTCTAGATCGGCAGGTAATCGCTCCACCACTGAGCGATACCCTCCCCGCCCCAGCCCCTCACCCAGAGCACCTGCGAGCTGTGTGTGTTTATAACAGTAGTCCTACTGGTTGACCGGGGGTTCTGTGTGCTCCCCAGGGTCCTAGAGGCATGTCCTGCGCCACTCGTCTGGGATGCACGGCCCTTCTGTTTTGGAAACAGCGCATGCTGCGTGCCGACAACACCACGGTGATCGTGCTGGCTCTGCAGGAGCCGGGCGGGGCAGCGCTCCCCATGCACAAGAACGAGATCATAGTGGACATGGAGAAGGGGATGGATCACGTGCCCTTCCCTGGGCCTCCGTATCACTCCTGCACCGTGCTGGTTAGTGTGACTCTGGGTGTGACAGGACGTGTGGGACAGCTTTCTGTCCTTTCTTTCTTGTACAGTGGAATGTTGTGTCATCCATACGTTTCATTTCATTTCGGTCGCGTGTCAAAACGGAGATGTTTAGAAACGGGACGTCTCGTGTAGAGAGGCGTAACCATGCCGACTTCCTCAGTGACCCCAGGCGTCACGCCCCGGCAGTCTACAGAGGTGTTGGTTTACCAAGTTCTTCTTCTTCTCTTGTTATCAAGTTCTTCTTCTTCTTTTGTTTTGGGCACAGAAGCCGGAGGCCATGTTTTGTGAAGAGGATGATGTTATTGAAGAGGAGGATGAGGATTGGACTTGCATGGAGTGGTAGTGAGGTGACTGCCCAGTCCACGACTGATCCTATATCAAACACACCCGTAGGATTGACATCTGTACACCAAATCGACAGAAACCGCTGAAAATGTAAATGTGTCGAAAAAAAAAGAGAGAAATCTATACTCCTCTAGTGAACTTTGGAGAAGGGGAACTGTTTACGTTTAATGAACTTGGTCAATCACATTTCTGCATCTCCCTCATCTTGCTGTAGGGTACATCATCACTGAAACAGTTACATTTGAACCCATACCGTCATCGTTTGTGTACAGTAACTCATTTCCTGGTTCCAGTGATTGGATATGAGCTTTGTATCTGATGTAGAGTCAGAGACTGACGTTGAGTTTGGATGTATCCTACAGGACTCCCCGGATGTGAACGTGTCCTCCTCCTGCAGTGTGTCAGTGGGGGTGGTGGAGTGGAGCGGCGGCCATTTTGGCTCTTTCCTCTGCCCTCGAGCGGCTCGGACGGAGACAGTCTCACAGGAAGCTGTTCCGACGCCACCGGGCGAAGCCTCGAACGACGACAGCGACAACGCCAGGACACGGGCTCCTGGCTGCGCTCTCCCGCCTCCCCCCTCCTCCGCCCGGCCTCGCCGCGGCCTCCCTCCCCCCTCCTCCGAGCGGCCTCGCCGCGGCCTCCCTCCCCCCTCCTCCGAGCGGCCTCGCCGCGGCCTCCCTCGCTCCCCGTCCGACCACGCCACCCCCAGGACGCTCCGGCGGAGCTGCAGACCTCCTCCGACCCGGCGTCCGGCCCCCAGGCCTCCTCGCCGGCGTCCCCCCGGGAGGAGGAGGAGACGGAGGGGGCAGAAGCTTCTCCCCAGCGACCCCCCCCGCGGTCCAGCCGCAGAACCGTAAGGCGGTCTTCCGGGTCCGCTGAAGAGGACTCATCAGAGCGACCCAGCCGCAGGTGATCACTGCATGGATGAACGCTCCTGGGCGGGGGGGGGTGTGTGTACGTTGTGATCGGGCGTCAGATGTGCCACAGTTACGTTTTTCACAGTTTATTGAGTGTTTGTGTTTCCTAGTCGAGCCAGGGGGATGGTCTTGTGTTTTTTAGTGAAAGTTATGAGAATGGTGTCTTTTAATATGTTTTATTTTATCCCCTTATTTTAGTGTTTTTATTTTTATGAACCCAAGGCTCTTAACTGCTCCAGTGGATGTTTGACGTAGTGTTTGTCATATTGATGTCGTTCTCTTTCAAGATCTTTTTCACCTCTTTGTGAATGGAAAAAAGATTATTTATTGAAATGCACAATATATTTTTGCATATGAAATGTACACTGTATATTCCAAAGACAATATATACATTTTTTTTCTTAATTACAACATTTTTAATTGGTCGTGTAGCCTTGACGTAATGGTGTAAATTTGTTTCTGAATTATGTTTTTTTTTAAGTTGATGTTTAAACCGTCGGTTGATTGTTTCAACCGTTTGCCCTGATATTTAAACTGAACTGGTGTGGCTAGCATGGTGTGGCTAAAAGCCTAGCTAACAAGCCTATGACAAAAATCACGGATTTATAGCAGATATTACAAATGAATTTACTGTCACAACTGTTCGTATTCATACACGTTATTGAAAGAAATGGGTCAAAGGGAGGATTACATGATCTCTGGCTATGATCTGTGTTTGTTATGGTATTGTGTGACTAAGAAGGATAGACCTTAATACCACATGTCACATCATCTTCCTCTTATCTTCCACATGTAATGTTCTAGAGTGACCACCAGAGGGCAACAGTGTTTACATTTACATTCAGTCATTAAGTCACTTATCCAAAGCGACTTACAGTAAGTACAGGGACATTCTTCCCGAGGCAAGTAGGGTGAAGTGCCTTGCCCAAGGACACAACGTCATTTTTGCATCGGAATCGAACCGGCAACCTTCTGATTAATAGCCCGACTCCCTAACCGCTCAGCCATCTGACCTATCTTTCCTGCGTCATTGATGACAGTGTGACCTAATACTTAATTTCCCCTTAGATTCACAGGGATTATAATTATTTTCAAATGTGAACCAGTGAATTTTACCAGTATTTTCCTGAACATTCCTCAGTGCTGCCTTGAGTTAGTCGCCCACATCGTTCACTTCATAAGAAGTCAAGACACTTGCAATATTTGACTACACTAAATAGTAACAAACATTAAAACTCATGGAATGTTTTTCATTTTATCTAACATGGAATGTTTAAACACAGTTTAGTGGACGTATTTTAATATAAACTATTTGGATTCTAAATGAATTTGAGGGCTGTTTGGGAATGTTACCACAAGGTGTTGATTTCAGAAGTCGGTTTGTTCTCCAGACATTTTGTAATCAGGCCAGAAGGGCTGTTAGGATCTACATTGTACATACATAGTAAACTGTCTTTTCATTGGTTGTTTTATGTGTCGTGTGCCTGGACTTGATGTTGAGCTGCCTTAGATGTGACTGTTCGTGTGTGTGTGCGCGTGAGTGTATGTGTGTGTAATAAACAACGTTGTTACTTGCCACCTCTGCTACTGTCATTTCTCTCGAACCTTTTTGTAAATATAAAATATTTACGATTTTAAATAGCAAAGGATATTAGGCATTGGTGTCACTTAGACTTTGACCCAGTTATTGAAAAAAACAAGTGACTTGTGTGGTTATTAAAAGATTGATCACCGGAAGCCAGAGTTCTGCTTCAGGGCCTTTCCAGATGATCCTTCGTGGCTCAGTGTTTACATGTTGATAAGCCCACCTGGCTGGGTTTACTTCCGCTTCCTGGTTCAGGAACAAACACGGCCCTGCTCTTCCTGTTTCAGTTGTCACGAACCCGGCTCAGGGGTTGAGACAAAATAACGGGGAACACACACGCGAAAACGAACTACTGTGATTATTTATTAAAGAATACGTCTGTAAGAAAACAAAAGTGAAGTGTGGAAGTCAGTAATCAGTAGTGTGCGTGTGTCTCATGCAGCCATGTGAGCAGTGTTGGGAAGTGTATTAACAAAACGATCGCAAAAAACGGCCACAATTCAAAACAAAAGCGTGCTGTGGACAAACGTGGAGTCTCCTCTCTTTCTCTCGACGTCCTTTTAAGACACCGGGGCCAGGTGCAGCCAATTAACAGCCGAGGAAGCCGTCACACAGTGTAGACAGCAGAAGGCCCCGCTCACCAAGCTCCACAGAGCGCTCAAAAAAACGCATGAATTACAAAGTTACGATTTGAAACTATTTATTTTAAGCATGCTTGTACTTATATTATAATTCAATGATACATTTTATTTATTTAGCAGGCGCTTTCATCCATAGCGACATACAAACAGACAATTTACAAACTGTACCTCACATCTCCAGCACAACAGCCTATTTCGTAAAGCCTATTTATAGCCAATTTCGTGAAACAGTTGATGCAATTGATGCAAGCTTCTATCTGTATTACTTACATTCTGCAACCTACTTCAAGAAAAAAAACATGCGGCTATCATGCATTCATTTAGTCAGACAATGATGTAAATGTTTGAAAGAAGACATAATAAATGATATAATGGTACAAAGGTGTGTAATTAATGTTTGTTAGAAGGCACAGTGGATATTTGTCCCCGTTTGGGATGTCTGAGACCAAAACTGAGGTAGTACAGAAGAAAGGGTCTGATGGTTTGGTCTCTCAGGCCGTATATCAGACCACTCAGACACCTGGGTACGTTCACAAGGACCAAAAACAGAATATAATATATAGTTATAAGTGTGATTCTATTCACTTTTCCATAGAAGGCTGTTAGAATAGGGGAGACGAGGGTGGAGGAGAGAATGAGGAGCAGCTGAATCATGTGCAACAGAACTGTTCTTTTAGCCTTGGTGGTCGAGGCTTTGTCTGAGGAAGCAGATCTGGCTGCTATCATCACACCAAAGTAGGAGCACAAGATTACGATTCCCACAAATACAAAAGTGACACCAGTGAATGCTTTATCAAAATCATAGAACACTTTCCGTTTGAAAAGTGTTTCTTTAGAACAGAAATCCAACATGTACTGATCTAGAGGCATAGACTCTAGGAGGATCAACATAAATATTCGGATGATGGTGTTTATGCCAGAGATGGCCCACACCACAGCGATAGACACACCTGTGTTCCTGACGGTGACGATGGCAGAGTGCCTCAGTGGGAAGCACACAGCCACATACCTCTCCAGTGACATCACCGCCAGGTTGTAAGGGGAGATGTCATTGGTCAGGATCCCCAACATGGCAATTATGGCACAGAGGTAGCGAATCATATACACTCGGGCTATAGCCAGTATGTACAGAAATTGTCCCACCACTAACTGGAAGGTGTCAGCAAAAAGAAGATTATACAACAAGACGTAGCGAGGCGTTTCTCTAAAGACTGGCTTATTTCTTAAAATGAATAATATGACTCCGTTGATATAAAGAAAGATCAACAATGGCGTGACGGAAAGCGTTCCAAAGAGGATACCCGTTCTGTAAGCGAGTGAAGTGAAGTTGTCCTTGGTTACATTTGACATGTCAGTGATGTCACAGCTGCATCTGAAACACAGTAAAAAAAAACACATTGACATGGTTAGATGTTATGTTGTTAGACGCAACCAACAAATGAACTGCAAACACAAACACGAATGTCTAGGGATCATCTTACAAAAAACAGTTTTACATTAGAGCATAATCTTCTTTATGGTTGCTCATCTGACTGCATGATAGATATGAAAGTAAGATAAATACAACAAATCTGAAATAAAAAGAAGTTAAAAAGAAGTTGCCCTTTACTGTAAAGGCCCTGCTCAGCTTTACCTGACGTCTTGAGTGTGAAGCTTGATGAGATGGTGGTGCTGGGAGGACAGTACATGATCTGAGAGGCTTGCATGAAATCCTCCTCTTTAAATTCATTCTTATCCTTATTACGTAATGCCAACAATAACATAGACACCAATTTGATTGCACCAATGGTGAAATCGAATGTGTGTGTGTGTATGTGTGTGTGTGTGAGAGAGAGACAGAGACAGAGAGAGAGAGAGAGAGAGAGAGAGAGAGGGGGGGGGGAGAGAGTTTTTTTGTGAGACAGTGTGTGTCTGTGTGAGGAGTTCTTTTTGCCTAAATGTATAATTTGCATTAAATAATGTATTGAATAAAAAGTTAAAATAATAAATAGTTGCACAGTTAGGGGTCAAAGTTAAGTTATATAAATTCATTCCTTACGCTTACTTCTCCTTAACAATACACAACATAAATGATGTCAGTGTTTACTCTGAACTTTAATGAAGGCCTAAAGGATTAATTAACTCTAAACAACATTAAATATTAATGATTTTTAATGAGGGGACGTGTGGACAGGATCACAGTTATTGTCTCGTTCACTAGACAAGATTTACATTTAGATTTAACATTCAAAAAGAACCCCACTGACAAACAAGTGAACTGCTGCTGTGTAGAAAACCATGCATTAGTACATCAATGATGCCAACATTTGGTACATTTGGTTAAAACATGTTTTTGCTGTTAGTAAATCCGTTATTTAGTAATGAATGTCATTTACTTGATTTCCCAGACCAGAAATGGTTTGTTTCAGTTTACACAGCAGGAGGAGACTCTCGATAAACTCAACATGGTGATAAAAGAAACGCATGAATTACAACGTGCGTTTTGAAACTTGCTATTGCTACTTGCAATATCATCCACAGGTTCACAAACCTATTTGTAGCCAATTTCGTGAAACAATCAGCAATTAATGCAACCTTCTATTCTGTATGACACTTACATTCTGCAACCTACTACAAGAAAAGAAAATCAGTTATCATGCATTCATTTAGTCAGACATTGATGTAAATGTTTGCAAGAAGACATAATAAATTATATAGTGGTACAAAGGAGTGTAATTAATGTTTGTTAGAAGGCACAGTGGATATTTGTCCCCGTTTGGGATGTCTGAGACCAAAACTGAGGTAGTACAGAAGAAAGGGTCTGATGGTTTGGTCTCTCAGGCCGTATATCAGACCACTCAGACACCTGGGCATTGACATCTCATTTATCTAAAGGCCTCAATATACTTCTACGTCTCCGTTTTCGGGTGGGCGGGCTCACGGATACGCACGGATACACACGGATAGACTTCGTTTATAGTTCTCCGTAGGCTGTGGGTGCTGAAAACAATTCACCGCCAGAAGAGTAGGCTAGGTGGCGCTGCACTGCGATGCTAGCTATAGGTTATCGAAAACTCGGAGCAAATTTACAAATGAGCCGTTTCATCAATAAAATATGCACAGTTTCAGCGACTACACTGCCCATTTCTTGTCACGTTTGAATTCAAATGCCGATTTACATGTACTGTTTAGCTGAAATATGAATTGTAAAAACTGCTTCGATCTCTTTGGTGATGTTTGTGATGCTAGCTGGAAGGGCAGCCTGCTTTGACTGGGTGTGCAGTGAACATTTCTGGGGGGTTATTATAATTACGGAAAGGGATCGTATAAGTTTTTATATTGCTACCATTTTAGAGACTGCTTATCGATCCGAGTGTTAATCAGGCGCGGAGCCAGACGTTGTAAACATTCCGGGTTTAGCCCAAACCAACAACGTATTGGGGCTTGATTTGCAAGAACGCGACGCTGAGCGCCTCCACGGTCCTCTTCCACATATTAAAATAGTGCTGCTGCCAACGAATAATGCACCTAATAGGTGCGTTCGACATGACCTCGCTTCATGCAGCGCTGCAGCTGGCTGCAGGCGGCTGACTTGAAACAGTGAATTCTGGTTAGACTTTTTGTCCGACTTGAGACGGCGCCGGGGCTAGGTCACTGTGACGTAGCCATCAAAGTACCGTGAGAGCGATTCGAGAACTGCCGGCTGTGTAGACGAGCGCATTTTCTCAAGAGCAACTGCACGGCTTCAAATGACGACACAGCTATTTCATGATTGGCCAGACTCACACACGACAACTTTGACGCTTGTTTTGTAATTATTCTGACACCTTCAGTTTCGCCAATGCTCAAATCCGGACCAAACAATTTGATTGAGTAAAACATTTGCTGAAGAAAGGGTTTTGGGCCACCTCTTCTACTAACGGAAAGACTAAGTTTAATTATAAATAAAGTAACGTAAGCAAACAGCGCTTGATCGGCCATGACTGACATCAACGCAGCAAACCACGAGAAGCTGCAATGTCCAACTTCACAGAGCCGTTTTCAACTCCTCCCCGACTGCAAGCGGCTACTCTCGCCGGTCGTTTCATTCAGCCGCAGTCCATGTCGAACGCACCTATTAATATGGTGCCTGCACTGCAATGCCATGGCGGGCTGGACCAAATGATTTTTCGGGCTGCATATGGCCCGCAGGTCGGACGTTCCCCACCCCTGGTGTTGTTGGTCACGGCAACCCATAGCGGCAACCCCGTCGCTCTGCGTAAAGGCCTAATTATGCTTCTGCGTTTTTCGAAAAACGCAGAGGGAACGCCCTCGTCTCCGTGGAACGCCCTCTGCGTGCTCTCCGTCAGCCCTCGGAGACCTTTTGACGGATTGACGTGCACCTCCTGAATTTTCTAACTATCCGTCGAAATTACGCAGAGCGACGGAGAGCGACGGAGACCCCCTTGGCTGTGATTGGTCCGTATTAAGAAGTCAGGGGCGGGGTTGCCGCTATGGGTTGCCGTGACCAACAACACCAGGGGTGGGGAACGTCCGACCTGCGGGCCATATGCAGCCCGAAAAATCATTTGGTCCAGCCCGCCATGGCATTGCAGTGCAGGCACCATATTATTAGGTGCATTATTCGTTGGCAGCGGCACTATTTTAATATGTGGAAGAGTACCGTGGAGGTGCTCAGCGTCGCGTTCTTGCAAATCAAGCCCCAATACGTTGTTGGTTTGGGCTAAACCCGGAATGTTTACAACGTCTGGCTCCGCGCCTGATTAACACTCGGATCGATAAGCAGTCTCTAAAATGGTAGCAATATAAAAACATATACGATCCCTTTCCGTAATCATAATAATAACCCCCCAGAAATGTTCACTGCACACCCAGTCAAAGCAGGCTGCCCTTCCAGCTAGCATCACAAACATCACCAAAGAGATCGAAGCGGTTTTTACAATTCATATTTCAGCTAAACAGTACATGTAAATCGGCATTTGAATTCAAATGTGACGAGAAATGGGCAGTGTAGTCGCTGAAACTATGCATATTTTATTGATGAAACGGCTCATTTGTAAATTTGCTCGGAGTTTTCGATAACCTATAGCTAGCATCGCAGTGCAGCGCCACCTACTCTTCTGGCGGTGAATTGTTTTCAGCACTCACAGCCTACGGAGAACTATAAACGAAGTCTATCCGTGTGTATCCGTGCGTATCCGTGAGCCCGCCCACCCGAAAACGGAGACGCAGAAGCATATTGAGGCCTTAATTTCGACGGATAGTTAGAAAATTCAGGAGGTGCACGTCAATCCGTCAAAAGGTCTCCGAGGGCTGACGGAGAGCACGCAGAGGGCGTTCCACGGAGACGAGGGCGTTCCCTCCTCTGCGTTTTTCGAAAAACGCAGAAGCATAATTAGGCCTTAACACTTGTTTTGTGTTTTTGTTTTTGTGAGGCTTTTATTCATAGTGACGTACAAACTGGGCATTTACAAACTGTACCTAACATCTCCAGACTAATTATGGAGCTAAAGCTGACAAAAGTATCTGAATTTGAATATGAAAGATCTGAAATAATTGTATGTCGAATTTCATAAAACTGAAATATTTTACTGTTGAATATAGAATATCTGAATTATTTGTATGCCGAATTTAACAAAACGGAATTATTTTGGTCCAGAAATTCAGAATTCAGATTGCGGAAATTCAGATGGCGGAAATTCAGATGGCGTAAATTCAGACTGCGCAAATTCAGATTTTTGTCTGAACTAGGCCAAAGGTGAAACAGCTTGCTTTACAGGGAAAAGTAGACGATTTCAGAACGACCGAACTTTACCTAAGAACAAACTGAGTTTAGTTGGAAGAAGACCCAGATAGCACACAGCTCTACGTAGACTATGGATGTAGTATGGAGATCGTTGGTATTTGATCGAAACTGACTTCCAGATGATGTGTGGACGATTAATCAAAGCTACACCACCAGGCCACACTACAGATATATGCTGTTAACCAGATATATAACGCCTTTATATCTGTTAACTAGCCTACTATGTCCGATCTCTCAGACAGCAACTATTTCACTGTCTATAACCGATCTGAAATGTCACTTAGCAAATGAACATATATAGGCTGAACATTGACTTTTATATGAATATAAGGAGACAATGAAAAACAATATGCTTGACCACCCAAAATTCGCTATTAGCAATAGTAGCTAGCTAGCGTTACTTGATTCAACCTGGATTTTCTGTTTGGGTATTATAATGAAGAGACACAATTCAAGTTCATGATTTTATATCAGGCTGGATGTTGATGCCATCAAGCTCTTAAAAGAACTCCAACACAGAAAAGAGAACAACGGAACAGAAACATAAATATATAGGCTACAGCTTTGCCAGTTGTTCCGCGTCTTCCATCGGTCTCCGCCGCCCTCCGACTCCGTCTCGACTCACTTGGTTACAGTAACTGCCGATTTTGGCAGAGGAGTTTTTACAAGTTTCATAAGCACTATACCTCGATTGGGCTCCATACTTTTCCTCCAACGAGCAACTCTTAGCTTTTGTTCTGAAGTCAAATTTGGTCGTTCTGAAATTGTCTACTTTTCCCTGTGAAAGCAAGCTGTTTCACCTTTGGCCTAGTTCAGACAAACATCTGAATTTGCGCAGTATGAATTTCCGCCATCTGAATTTCCGCCATCTGAATTTCCGCAATCTGAATTCTGAATTTCTGGACCAAAATAATTCCGTAATTCAAATATTATATATTCAACAGTAAAATATTTCAGTTTTATGAAATTCGACATACAATTATTTCAGATCTTTCATATTCAAATTCAGATACTTTTGTCAGCTTTCTAGCTCCATAACTAATAGCCTATTACACAAAGCCAATTTGTAGCCAATTTCATGAAGCCTTGAGCAATACATGCAACCTGATGTCTTTTATTCTCAATAACACTTACATTCTCAGTCCCCTAGTACAATTAAAACCAAACAACATACAGCTATCATGCATTAATGTATCCAGACAATAATGTATCCATTCAGAAGGAGACATCATACATTATATTTGAGTACAAAGCATTGTAATTAGTGTTTATAAGAAGTTACAGTGGTCATAAATGACATCGGACATCTCGCCTCCTCCTGTCTGTGTGTCGAAGTGTCCTTGAGCAAGACGCTGAACCCCAAGTCTCTCCTACTGGGCAGGCCAGTGCCTTGCATGGCAGCTCTGTGGGTGTGTGTGTGTGTGTGTGTGTGTGTGTGTGTGTGTGGGTGAGAAAAATGTAAAGTGCTTTGAGTGTTGCTGAGGGACCAAAAAAGGTGATGCAGTCTATTTATCAGATACTTTAACTGGGTGACTGAGACCAAAACTGAGGTGGTACAGAAGAAAGGGTCTGATGGTTTGGTCTCTCAGGCCGTATATCAGACCACTCAGACACCTGGGTACGTTCACAAAGCCAACAAACAGAGCATAATAAATACTTACAAATGTGAGTCGATCTACTTTTCCATAGAAGGCTGACATAATAGGGGAGACGAGGGTGGCAGAGAGAATGAGGAGCAGCTGAATCATGTGCAACAGAACCGTTTTTTTAGCCTTTGTGGTCGAGGCTTTGCCTGAGGAAGCAGATCTGGCTGCTATCATCACACCAAAGTAGGAGCACAAGATTACGATTCCCACGGAGGTGAAAGTGACACCAGTGAAGGCTTTATCATAATTATAGAACACTTTGTGTTTGAAAAGTGTTTCTTTAGAACAGAAATCCAACATGTACTGATCTAGACGCATAGAACCCAGGAGGAGCAACATAAATATTCGGATGATTGTGTTTATGGAGCAGATGGCCCACACCACAGCGATAGATACACCTGTGTTTCTGCCGGTGACGAAGGCAGAGTGCCTCAGTGGGAAGCACACGGCCACATACCTCTCCAGTGACATCACCGCCAGGTTGTAAGGGGTGATGTCAGTAGTAAGGATGCCCACTATGACAATTAAGAGACAGAGATAGCGAATCATATACACGTGGGCGTAAGCCAGTATGTACAGTAATTGTCCCACTGCTAACTGGAAGGTGTCAGCAAAAATAAGATTGTACAACAAGACGTATCGAGGTGTTTCTCGAAGGACTGGCTTGCTCCTTAAAGTGAATAATAAAACTCCATTGATATAAATAAAGATTAATAATGGTGGTATCGACGCAGGTCCAAAGATGAGATTTGTTGTAAAACCTGTTGTGATGTTGTCCTTGGGTTGTGTTAAGTTTGACATCTCACAGCTGCATCTGAAAGAAAGAAAACACATTGATGTTAGATGTTATGTTGTTAGACACAACCAACAAATGAACAGCAAACACAAACAAGAATGTTTAGGGATGTTTTTAGCCTCACATTATGAGTTTTGTCTTCAAATATTTATGATAAACAAGCATCTTTGTAAATAAATAATTCACATGAAAGCATAATGTTCTTCATGGTTACTCATCTGACTGCAAGATAAACATGAAAGTCAGATAAATAAAACAAATCTGAAATAAAAAGAAGTTGCCCTTTACTGTTAAGGCCCTGCTCAGCTTTACCTGACGTCTTGAGTGTGAAGCTTGATGAGGTGGTGGTGCTGGGAGGACAGTACATGATCTGAGAGGCTTGCATGAAATCCTCCTCTTTAAATTCATTCATATCCTTATTACGTAATGCCAACAATAACATAGACACCAATTTGATTGCACCAATGGTGAAATCGAATGTATATGTGTGTGTGTGTGTGTGTGTGTGAGAGAGAGAGAGACAGAGAGAGAGAGAGAGACAGAGAGAGAGAGAGAGAGAGAAAGAGAGAGAGAGAGAGAGGGGGGGCGGGGGAGAGAGAGTTTTTTTGTGAGACAGTGTGTGTCTGTGTGAGGAGTTATTTTTGCCTAAATGTATAATTTGCATTAAATAATGTATTGAATAAAAAGTTAAAATAATAAATAGTTGCACAGTTAGGGGTCAAAGTTAAGTTATATTAATTCGTTCCTTACGCTTACTTCTCCTTAACAATACACAACATAAATGATGTCTGTGTTTACTCAGAACTTTAATGAAGGCCTAAAGGAATAATTAATTCTAAACAACATTAAATATTAATGATTTTTAATGAGGGGACGTGTGGACAGGATCACAGTTATTGTCTCGTTCACTAGACAAGATTTACATTTAGATTTAACATTCAAAAAGACCCCAACTGACAAACAAGTGAACTGCTGCTGTGTAGAAAACCATGCAATAGTACATCAATGATGTCATACATTTGGTACATTTGGTTAAAACATGTTTTTGCTGTTAGTGAATCCGTTATTTAGTAATGAATGTCATTTACTTGATTTCCCAGACCAGAAATGGTTTGTTTCAGTTTACACAGCAGGGGGAGACTCTCAATAAACTCCACATGGTGATAAAAGAAACGCATGAATTACAACATCACGGTTTGAAACTATTTATTTGAAGCAAGCTTCTACTTGCAATATCATCCACAGGTTTACAAACCTATTTGTAGCAAATTTCGTGAAACAGTCAGCAAATGATTCAAGCTTCTATTCTGTATTACTTACATTCTGCAACCTACTTCAAGAAAAAAATATGCAGCTATCATGCATTCATTTAGTCAGACAATGATTGTAAATGTTTGCAAGAAGACATAATAAATGATATAGTGGTACAAAGGAGTGTAATTAATGTTTGTTAGAAGACACAGTGGATATTTGTCCCCGTTTGGGATGTCTGAGACCAAACCTGAGGTAGTACAGAAGAAAGGGTCTGATGGTTTGGTCTCTCAGGCCGTATATCAGACCACTCAGACACCTGGGTACGTTCACAAGGACCAAAAACAGAATATAATATATAGTTATAAGTGTGATTCTATTCACTTTTCCATAGAAGGCTGTTAGAATAGGGGAGACGAGGGTGGAGGAGAGAATGAGGAGCAGCTGAATCATGTGCAGCACAACAGTTCTTTTAGCCTTGGTGGTCGAGGCTTTGTCTGAGGAAGCAGATCTGGCTGCTATCATCACACCAAAGTAGGAGCACAAGATTACGATTCCCACAAATACAAAAGTGACACCAGTGAATGCTTTATCAAAATCATAGAACACTTTCCGTTTGAAAAGTGTTTCTTTAGAACAGAAATCCAACATGTACTGATCTAGAGGCATAGACTCTAGGAGGATCAACATAAATATTCGGATGATGGTGTTTATGCCAGAGATGGCCCACACCACAGCGATAGACACACCTGTGTTCCTGACGGTGACGATGGCAGAGTGCCTCAGTGGGAAGCACACAGCCACATACCTCTCCAGTGACATCACCGCCAGGTTGTAAGGGGAGATGTCATTGGTCAGGATCCCCAACATGGCAATTATGGCACAGAGGTAGCGAATCATATACACTCGGGCTATAGCCAGTATGTACAGAAATTGTCCCACCACTAACTGGAAGGTGTCAGCAAAAAGAAGATTATACAACAAGACGTAGCGAGGCGTTTCTCTAAAGACTGGCTTATTTCTTAAAATGAATAATATGACTCCGTTGATATAAAGAAAGATCAACAATGGCGTGACGGAAAGCGTTCCAAAGAGGATACCCGTTCTGTAAGCGAGTGAAGTGAAGTTGTCCTTGGTTACATTTGACATGTCAGTGATGTCACAGCTGCATCTGAAACACAGTAAAAAAAAACACATTGACATGGTTAGATGTTATGTTGTTAGACGCAACCAACAAATGAACTGCAAACACAAACACGAATGTCTAGGGATCATCTTACAAAAAACAGTTTTACATTAGAGCATAATCTTCTTTATGGTTGCTCATCTGACTGCATGATAGATATGAAAGTAAGATAAATACAACAAATCTGAAATAAAAAGAAGTTAAAAAGAAGTTGCCCTTTACTGTAAAGGCCCTGCTCAGCTTTACCTGACGTCTTGAGTGTGAAGCTTGATGAGGTGGTGGTGCTGGGAGGACAGTACATGATCTGAGAGGCTTGCATGAAATCCTCCTCTTTAAATTCATTCTTATCCTTATTACGTAATGCCAACAATAACATAGACACCAATTTGATTGCACCAATGGTGAAATCGAATGTGTGTGTGTGTATGTGTGTGTGTGTGAGAGAGAGACAGAGACAGAGAGAGAGAGAGAGAGAGAGAGAGGGGGGGGGGAGAGAGTTTTTTTGTGAGACAGTGTGTGTCTGTGTGAGGAGTTCTTTTTGCCTAAATGTATAATTTGCATTAAATAATGTATTGAATAAAAAGTTAAAATAATAAATAGTTGCACAGTTAGGGGTCAAAGTTAAGTTATATAAATTCATTCCTTACGCTTACTTCTCCTTAACAATACACAACATAAATGATGTCAGTGTTTACTCTGAACTTTAATGAAGGCCTAAAGGATTAATTAACTCTAAACAACATTAAATATTAATGATTTTTAATGAGGGGACGTGTGGACAGGATCACAGTTATTGTCTCGTTCACTAGACAAGATTTACATTTAGATTTAACATTCAAAAAGAACCCCACTGACAAACAAGTGAACTGCTGCTGTGTAGAAAACCATGCAATAGTACATCAATGATGCCAACATTTGGTACATTTGGTTTAAAACATGTTTTTGCTGTTAGTAAATCCGTTATTTAGTAATGAATGTCATTTACTTGATTTCCCAGACCAGAAATGGTTTGTTTCAGTTTACACAGCAGGAGGAGACTCTCGATAAACTCAACATGGTGATAAAAGAAACGCATGAATTACAACGTGCGTTTTGAAACTTGCTATTGCTACTTGCAATATCATCCACAGGTTCACAAACCTATTTGTAGCCAATTTCGTGAAACAATCAGCAATTAATGCAACCTTCTATTCTGTATGACACTTACATTCTGCAACCTACTACAAGAAAAGAAAATCAGTTATCATGCATTCATTTAGTCAGACATTGATGTAAATGTTTGCAAGAAGACATAATAAATTATATAGTGGTACAAAGGAGTGTAATTAATGTTTGTTAGAAGGCACAGTGGATATTTGTCCCCGTTTGGGATGTCTGAGACCAAAACTGAGGTAGTACAGAAGAAAGGGTCTGATGGTTTGGTCTCTCAGGCCGTATATCAGACCACTCAGACACCTGGGCATTGACATCTCATTTATCTAACACTTGTTTTGTGTTTTTGTTTTTGTGAGGCTTTTATTCATAGTGACGTACAAACTGGGCATTTACAAACTGTACCTAACATCTCCAGACTAATTATGGAGCTAAAGCTGACAAAAGTATCTGAATTTGAATATGAAAGATCTGAAATAATTGTATGTCGAATTTCATAAAACTGAAATATTTTACTGTTGAATATAGAATATCTGAATTATTTGTATGCCGAATTTAACAAAACGGAATTATTTTGGTCCAGAAATTCAGAATTCAGATTGCGGAAATTCAGATGGCGGAAATTCAGATGGCGTAAATTCAGACTGCGCAAATTCAGATTTTTGTCTGAACTAGGCCAAAGGTGAAACAGCTTGCTTTACAGGGAAAAGTAGACGATTTCAGAACGACCGAACTTTACCTAAGAACAAACTGAGTTTAGTTGGAAGAAGACCCAGATAGCACACAGCTCTACGTAGACTATGGATGTAGTATGGAGATCGTTGGTATTTGATCGAAACTGACTTCCAGATGATGTGTGGACGATTAATCAAAGCTATCACCACCAGGCCACACTACAGATATATGCTGTTAACCAGATATATAACGCCTTTATATCTATGCTGTTAACTAGCCTACATCTACCAAGCTGGACAATGGATTTTGGTGTTTCTAAACCCATTGGCACTTCCCTGTGTATTACTATGTTTAGCCTGTGTTCTGCTCCTCTCTTTCACCAACCGTTTCTGGAGGAGGGGATCCCTCACTGAATTGCTCCTCCCGAGGTTTCTTCCATTTTTCTCTTGCATTGAGTTTTTCTGGGAGTTTTTCCTTGTCTTCCTTGAGGGTTTAGGTTGGTTGAGGGGCAGTTTTCATGGGCGTATGTGAAGCCCTCTGTGACATGCTTGCGTGTAAAAAGGGCTATACAAATAAATTTTGATTTGATTTGAACTAGCCTACTATGTCCGATCTCTCAGACAGCAACTATTTCACTGTCTATAACCGATCTGAAATGTCACTTAGCAAATGAACATATATAGGCTGAACATTTACTTTTATATGAATATAAGGAGACAATGAAAAACAATATGCTTGACCACCCAAAATTCGCTATTAGCAATAGTAGCTAGCTAGCGTTACTTGATTCAACCTGGATTTTCTGTTTGGGTATTATAATGAAGAGACACAATTCAAGTTCATGATTTTATATCAGGCTGGATGTTGATGCCATCAAGCTCTTAAAAGAACTCCAACACAGAAAAGAGAACAACGGAACAGAAACATAAATATATAGGCTACAGCTTTGCCAGTTGTTCCGCGTCTTCCATCGGTCTCCGCCGCCCTCCGACTCCGTCTCGACTCACTTGGTTACAGTAACTGCCGATTTTGGCAGAGGAGTTTTTACAAGTTTCATAAGCACTATACCTCGATTGGGCTCCATACTTTTCCTCCAACGAGCAACTCTTAGCTTTTGTTCTGAAGTCAAATTTGGTCGTTCTGAAATTGTCTACTTTTCCCTGTGAAAGCAAGCTGTTTCACCTTTGGCCTAGTTCAGACAAACATCTGAATTTCCGCCATCTGAATTTCCGCCATCTGAATTTCCGCAATCTGAATTCTGAATTTCTGGACCAAAATAATTCCGTAATTCAAATATTATATATTCAACAGTAAAATATTTCAGTTTTATGAAATTCGACATACAATTATTTCAGATCTTTCATATTCAAATTCAGATACTTTTGTCAGCTTTCTAGCTCCATAACTAATAGCCTATTACACAAAGCCAATTTGTAGCCAATTTCATGAAGCCTTGAGCAATACATGCAACCTGATGTCTTCTATTCTCAATAACATTTACATTCTCAGTCCCCTAGTACAATTAAAACCAAACAACATACAGCTATCATGCATTGATGTATCCAGACAATAATGTATCCATTCACAAGAGGACATCATACATTATATTTGAGTACAAAGCATTGTAATTAGTGTTTATAAGAAGTTACAGGGGTCATAAATGACAGTGGGCATGGGGACAGCTGTGGCTCAGGAGGTAGAGAGGATCATCCAGCTGGTGTTTCCATCCTCGCCTCCTCCTGTCTGTGTGTCGAAGTTTCCTTGAGCAAGACGCTGAACCCCAAGTCTCTCCTACTGGGCAGGCCAGTGCCTTGCATGGCAGCTCTGTGGGTGTGTGTGTGTGTGGGTGTGGGTGTGTGTGTGTGTGTGTGTGTGTGTGTGTGTGTGTGTGTGTGTGTGTGTGTGTGTGTGTGTGTGGGTGTGGGTGTGTGTGTGTGTGTGTGTGTGTGTGTGTGAGAAAAATGTCAAGTGCTCTGAGTGTTGCTGAGGGACAAAAAAAGGTGATGCAGTCTATTTATCAGATTACTTTAACTGGGTGTCTGAGACCAAAACTGAGGTGGTACAGAAGAAAGGGTCTGATGGTTTGGTCTCTCAGGCCGTATATCAGACCACTCAGACACCTGGGCAAGTTCACAAGGCACAAAAAGATTGCATACTGAATACGTATAAGTGTGACACGATTTACTTTTCCATAAAAGGATTTTACAATAGGGGAGACGAAGGTGGAGAAGAGAATGAGGAGCAGCTGAATCATGTGCAGCGCAACTGTTTTTTTAGCCTTGGTGGTCGAGGCTTTGTCTGAGGAAGCAGATCTGGCTACTATCATCACACCAAAGTAGGAGCACAAGATTACGATTCCCACAAATACAAAAGTGACACCAGTGAAGGCTTTATCAAAATCATAGAACACTTTCTGTCTGAAAAGTGTTTCTTTAGCACAGAAACGTGGCATGTCTTGATCTAGAGGCATAGACTCCAGGAGGACCAACATAAATATTCGGACGATTGTGCTTATGCCGCAGATGGCCCACACCACAGCGATAGACACACCTGTGTTTCTGCCGGTGACGAAGGCAGAGTGCCTCAGTGGGAAGCACACGGCCACATACCTCTCCAGTGACATCACCGCCAGGTTGTAAGGGGAGATGTCAGTAGTAAGCATGGCCAACATGACAATTATGGCACAGAGGTAGCGAACCATATACACTTGGACGTAAGCCAGTACGAACAGAAATTGTCCCACTGCTAACTGGAAGGTGTCAGCAAAAATAAGATTGTACAACAAGACGTATCGAGGTGTTTCTCGAAGGACTGGCTTGCTCCTTAAAGTGAATAATAAAACTCCATTGATATAAATAAAGATTAATAATGGTGGTATTGACGCAGGTCCAAAGAGGATACTTCGTGTGAAACCTGTTGTGATGTTGTCCTTGGGTTGTGTTAAGTTTGACATCTCACAGCTGCGTCTGAAAGAAAGAAAGAAAACACATTGACATTGTTAGATGTTATGTTGTTAGACACAACCAACAAATAAACTGCAAACACAAACAAGATGTTTAGGGATGTTTTTAGCCTCACATTATGAGTTTTGTCTTCAAAGATTTATGATAAACAAGCATCTTTGTAAATAAATGAGAATCACATGAAAGCATAATGTTCTTCATGGTTGCTCATCTGACTGCAAGATAGATATGAAAGTAAGATAAATAAAACAAATCTGAAATAAAAAGAAGTTGCCCTTTACTGTAAAGGCCCTGCTCAGCTTTACCTGACGTCTTGAGTGTGAAGCTTGATGAGGTGGTGGTGCTGGGAGGACAGTACATGATCTGAGAGGCTTGCATGAAATCCTCCTCTTTAAATTCAATCCTTATTACGTAATGTCAACAATAACAGAGACACCAATTTGATTGCACCAATGGTGAAATCAAATGTATATGTGTGTGTGTATGTGAGAGAAAGAGACAGGGCGAGAGAGAGGGAGAGAGAGAGAGAGAGTGTGTGTTTATGTGAGACAGTGTGTGTCTGTTCGTGTGAGGCAGTGCATGTATCTCTGTGTGTGTGTGTGTGTGTGTGTGTGCGTAAGACAGTGTGTGTGGTTCGGGTGCAAACTGTGGCGTACACCAGGGATATCTAAAGTGTGCATGTTTGTGTAGATGTAGGATTGTTTATATCGAGGTAGAAAGGATTGTCTGACATGGATGGCTTCTCTAAAGTCCTTTTTGCAAACATTTATAATTTGCATAAAATACAGTATTAATAAGAGATACAAGAATAAACATTTGCACAGTTAGAGGTGAAAATGAAGTTATATTAGATTGTGAACTGGACTCCTCTAACTTATCACTTGTGACACATAACAGTTAATATGTTGTTTGTGATTGACTGTAGATTCATTCTCGTCTTGGGGTCAGATCAGGTTGACCGCGGTCACAATGCTGTGATCTCATGGTGAAGGCCACATACCTGCTTTACTCTCTATTGTCACATATTAGATGACATCATCTGTCCACAAAGAAACATTGATCCCTCCTTAACAAAACCATACACAACATAAATGATGTAAATGTTTACTCAGAACTTTAATGAAGACCTAAAGGATTAATTAAAGTGTAAACTACATTAAATATGAATGATTTTTAATGAGAGGACGGGGCTTCGTATCAGTGTGCTGCGTGCCCAAACAAGCAAGTTTCATTGTGGTTTGTACAAGGCCCAGACCCTCAGCTTGGAGCAAAGCCCCCTGGTGGATCTTGGTGGTATTGCATGTCCGTTTTGGCATCTGGCTCGTCCCTGTCATTTTCTGTTTTTAACTTCAATCTAAATATCCGAAACGATCTTCATAAATAATTTTTTTTAATCTGTTCTCAAACCTGGCTCAAAATAATAACTTTTAATGCAATTTTTTTAAGTTGGAGACTGATAAGTTTTAAATATATCCAAATGGGGAAAATGACACCTGTCGACAACGACGGCATCGATGGATAATAGAGTGATGCAGGATTGAGTCCTAAAAGCAGACAGAGGAGATAATAGAGTGATGCAGGATTGAGTCCTAAAAGCAGACAGAGGAGATAATAGAGTGATGCAGGATTGAGTCCTAAAAGCAGACAGAGGAGATAATAGAGTGATGCAGGATTGAGTCCTAAAAGCAGACAGAGGAGATAATAGAGTGATGCAGGATTGAGTCCTAAAAGCAGACAGAGGAGATAATAGAGTGATGCAGGATTGAGTCCTAAAAGCAGACAGAGGAGATAATAGAGTGATGCAGGATTGAGTCCTAAAAGCAGACAGAGGAGATAAGACAACAAGGTGACAGGTCGACCCTTTTATTCAGTGCAGCCAATCATTGTGGTAGAGAGAGGGTGTTGTTGGGATAGGAGAGAGGAAGTGTGGATGTGGGGTATGAGATTAGAGTATGAAGCCTTGAGCAATACATGCAACCTGATGTCTTCTATTCTCAATAACACTTACATTCTCAGTCCCCTAGTACAATTAAAACCCAACAACATACAGCTATCATGCATTAATGTATCCAGACAATAATGTATCCATTCACAAGAGGACATCATACATATATTTGAGTACAAAGCATTGTAATTAGTGTTTATAAGAAGTTACAGTGGTCATAAATGACATCGGACACCTCGCCTCCTCCTGTCTGTGTGTCGAAGTGTCCTTGAGCAAGACGCTGAACCCCAAGTCTCTCCTACTGGGCAGGCCAGTGCCTTGCATGGCAGCTCTGTGGGTGTGTGTGTGTGTGTGTGTGTGTGTGTGTGTGTGTGTGTGTGTGTGTGTGTGTGTGTGTGTGAGAAAAATGTCAAGTGCTCTGAGTGTTGCTGAGGGACAAAAAAGGTGATGCAGTCTATTTATCAGATACCATAACTGGGTGACTGAGACCAAAACTGAGGTGGTACAGAAGAAAGGGTCTGATGGTTTGGTCTCTCAGGCCGTATATCAGACCACTCAGACACCTGGGTACGTTCACAAAGCCAACAAACAGAGCATAATAAATACTTACAAATGTGAGTCGATCTACTCTTCCATAGAAGGCTGACATGATAGGGGAGACGAGGGTGGCAGAGAGAATGAGGAGCAGCTGAATCATGTGCAACAGAACCGTTTTTTTAGCCTTTGTGGTCGAGGCTTTGCCTGAGGAAGCAGATCTGGCTGCTATCATCACACCAAAGTAGGAGCACAAGATTATAATTCCCACGGATGTGAAAGTGACACCAGTGAAGGCTTTATCATAATCATACAACACTTTGTGTTTGAAAAGTGTTTCTTTAGAACAGAAATCCAACATGTACTGATCTAGAGGCATAGACTCCAGGAGGATCAATATAAATATTCGGATGATTGTGTTTATGGAGCAGATGGCCCACACCACAGCGATAGATACACCTGTGTTCCTGACGGTGACGATGGCAGAGTGCCTCAGTGGGAAGCACACAGCCACATACCTCTCCAGTGACATCACCGCCAGGTTGTAAGGGGTTATGTCAGTAGTAAGGATGCCCACTATGACAATTAAGAGACAGAGATAACGAATCATATACACGTGGGCGTAAGCCAGTATGTACAGTAATTGTCCCACTGCTAACTGGAAGGTGTCAGAAAAAATAAGATTGTACAACAAGACGTATCGAGGCGTTTCTCGAAGGACTGGCTTGCTCCTTAAAGTGAATAATAAAACCCCATTGATATAAATAAAGATTAATAATGGTGGTATCGACGCAGGTCCAAAGATGAGATTTGTTGTGAAACCTGTTGTGATGTTGTCCTTGGGTTGTGTTAGGTTTGACATCTCACAGCTGCGTCTGAAAGAAAGAAAGAAAACACATTGACATTGTTAGATGTTATGTTGTTAGACACAACCAACAAATGAACAGCAAACACAAACAAGAATGTTTAGGGATGTTTTTAGCCTCACATTATGAGTTTTGTCTTCAAATATTTATGATAAACAAGCATCTTTGTAAATAAATAATTCACATGAAAGCATAATGTTCTTCATGGTTACTCATCTGACTGCAAGATAAACATCAAAGTAAGATAAATAAAACAAATCTGAAAAAAAAACAAGTTGCCATTTACTGTAAAGGCCCTGATCAGCTATACCTGACGTCTTGAGTGTGAAGCTTGATGAGGTGGTGGTGCTGGGAGGACAGTAGATGATCTGAACGGCTTGCATGAAATCCTCCTCTTTAAATTCATTCATATTCTTATTACGTAATGCCAACAATAACATAGACACCAATTTGATTGCACCAATGGTGAAATCGAATGTATATGTGTGTGTGTGTGTGTGTGTGTGAGAGACAGAGAGAGAGAGAGAGACAGAGAGAGAGAGAGAGAGAGAGAGAGAGAGAGAGAGAGAGAGAGAGAGAGAGTTTTTTTGTGAGACAGTGTGTGTCTCTGTGAGGAGTTCTTTTTGCCTAATGTATAATTTGCATTAAATAATGTATTGAATAAAAAGTTAAAATAATAAATAGTTGCACAGTTATGGGTCAAAGTTAAGTTATATTAATTCGTTCCTTACGCTTACTTCTCCTTAACAATACACAACATAAATTATGTCAGTGTTTACTCAGAACTTTAATGAAGGCCTAAAGGAATAATTCATTCTAAACAACATTAAATATTAATGATTTTTAATGAGGGGATGTGTGGACAGGATCACAGTTATTGTCTCGTTCACTAGACAAGATTTACATTTAGATTTAACATTCAAAAGACCCCCACTGACAAACAAGTGAACTGCTGCTGTGTAGAAAACCATGCAATAGTACATCAATGATGTCATACATTTGGTACATTTGGTTAAAACATGTTTTTGCTGTTAGTAATCCGTTATTTAGTAATGAATGTCATTTACTTGATTTCCCAGACCAGAAATGGTTTGTTTCAGTTTACACAGCAGGAGGAGATTCTCGATAAACTCCACATGGTGATAAAAGAAACGCATGAATTACAACGTACGTTTTGAAACTATTTATTTGAAGCAAGCTTCTACTTGCAATATAATCCACAGGTTTACAAACCTATTTGTAGCAAATGTCGTGAAACAGTCAGCAAATGATGCAAGCTTCTATTCTGTATTACTTACATTCTGCAACCTACTTCAAGAAAAAATATGCAGCTATCATGCATTCATTTAGTCAGACAATGATTGTAATGTTTGCAAGAAGACATAATAAATGATATAGTGGTACAAAGGAGTGTAATTAATGTTTGTTAGAAGGCACAGTGGATATTTGTCCCCGTTTGGGATGTCTGAGACCAAAACTGAGGTAGTACAGAAGAAAGGGTCTTATGGTTTGGTCTCTCAGGCCGTATATCAGACCACTCAGACACCTGGGTACGTTCACAAGGACCAAAAACAGAATATAATATATAAGTTCAAGTGTGGGTCTGTCCACTTTGTAACTGAAGGCTGTTACAATAGGGGATACGAGGGTAGAGGAGAGAATGAGGAGCAGCTGAATCATGTGCAGCACAACTGTTTGTTGAGCCTGGTGGTCGAGGCTTTGTCTGAGGAAGCAGATCTGGCTACTATCATCACACCAAAGTAGGAGCACAAGATTACGATTCCCACAAATACAAAAGTGACACCAGTGAAGGCTTTATCAAAATCATAGAACACTTTCTGTCTGAAAAGTGTTTCTTTAGCACAGAAACGTGGCATGTCTTGATCTAGAGGCATAGACTCCAGGAGGACCAACATAAATATTCGGACGATTGTGCTTATGCCGCAGATGGCCCACACCACAGCGATAGACACACCTGTGTTTCTGCCGGTGACGAAGGCAGAGTGCCTCAGTGGGAAGCACACAGCCACATACCTCTCCAGTGACATCACCGCCAGGTTGTAAGGGGAGATGTCAGTAGTAAGCATGGCCAACATGACAATTATGGCACAGAGGTAGCGAACCATATACACGTGGACGTAAGCCAGTACGTACAGAAATTGTCCCACTGCTAACTGGAAGGTGTCAGCAAAAATAAGATTGTACAACAAGACGTATCGAGGTGTTTCTCGAAGGACTGGCTTGCTCCTTAAAGTGAATAATAAAACCCCATTGATATAGATAAAGATTAATAAAGGTGCTACCGACACTGGTCCAGAGAGGATGTTTTCGTGAGAAACCTGCTGTGATGTTGTCCTTGGGTTGTGTTAGGTTTGACATCTCACAGCTACATCTGAAAGAAAGAAAGAAAACACATTGATATTGTTAGATGTTATGTTGTTAGACACAAGCAACAAATGAACTGCAAACACCAACAAGAATGTTTAGGGATGTTTTTTTTAGCCTCACATTATGAGTTTTGTCTTCAAATATGTTTGATAAACAAGCATATTTGTAAATAAATAATTACATGAGAGCATAATCTTCTTTATGGTTGCTCATCTGACTGCAAGATAAACATTAAAGTAAGATAAATAAAGCAAATCTGAAAAAAAAGAACTTGCCATTTACTGTAAAGGCCCTGATCAGCTTTACCTGACGTCTTGAGGGTGAAGCTTGATGAGGTGGTGGTGCTGGGATGACACTACATGATCTGAGAGGCTTGCATGAAATCCTCCTCTTTAAATTCATTCTTGTGTCCGTGTGTGTGTGTGTGAGAGAGAGAGAGAGAGAGAAGAGAGAGAGAGAGAGAAAGAGAGAGAGAGAGAGGAGAGAGAGAGAGAGAGAGCGAGAGAAAGGGAGAGAAAGAGAGAGAGAGAGAGATGTTTATGTGAGATAGTGTGTTTTGTTTGTGTGTCTGTTTGTTTGTGAGGCAGTGTGTGTATCTCTGTATGTGTGTGTGTGTGTGTGTGTGTGTGTGTGTGTGTGTGCGTATGTGTGGTGTGGTGTGTGTGTGTGTGTGTGCGTAAGACAGTGTGTGTGTGTGGTTTGGGTGAAAACTGTGGCGTACACCAGGGATATCTAAGTGTGCATGTTTGTGTAGATGTAGGATTGTTTACATCAAGGTAGAAAGAATTGTCTGACATGGATGGCTTCTCTGAAGTCCTTTTTGCAAACATTTATAATTTGCATAAAATACTGAAAAACAGTAGCACAGTTAGAGGTCAAAGTTAAGTTATATTAGATTGTGAAATTGACTCTTCCAATTTATCACTTGTGACACAAAACAGTTAATATGTAGTTTGTGATCGACTGTAGATTAATTCTCGTCTTTTGGTCGGATCAGGTGGACCGCGGTCACAATGCTGTGATCTCATGGTGAAGGCCACATACCTGCTTTACTCTCTATTGTCACAGATTAGATGACATCATCTGTCCACAAAGAAATATTGATCCCTCCTCAACAAAACCATACACAACATAAATGATGTCAATGTTTACTCAGAACTGTAATGAAGACCTAAAGGATTAATTAAAGTGTAAACCACATTAAATATTAATGATTTTTTAATGAGGGGACGGGGATCACAGTGTTTGTCTCGTTCACTAGACAAGATTTAAATTTAGATTTAAGACCCCCAACTGACAAACAGGCAAAGTACTGCTGTGTAGAAAACCGTGCAATAGTAAAAACATTTACTAAGACCTTTAATGAAAGCACAAGGGATTCTCCAGTTCTAAACTACAACATTAAATATTAATGATTGATAATGAGGGGATAGGGACTGAAGCAGGAAAAACAACAACTCACAAA
>CAEFZP010005632.1:0-86434 GCA_903064625.1 Mallotus villosus | reverse complement strand
TAACCCAAAATACACAACAATAATATCGTGGCATGTTACGGCGTCATTGTAGATAACATGTTATTCTGGAGCAAAGACGAATATGAATAAATCATGTCTGATAACGACAATATTGTTATGGTCGTTATATTGTTAGAACTTTGTGTCAGTTAACACTACAACGATGGCATTAACAATAATAGTAGTAAGTAATAGTAGCTAGTAATAGTAAGCAACACTCATCATCATTACGGCTATAATAGTAACATAGGTATAGCCTGTAGGCTTAATTTAGCTTGCTTTGCCGAGCTAGAACAACGACGGAGCCAGATAGTCAAGCTTGCAGTTTCTTTAATCCAACACAATACTTAGCAGTCAAACTAAAAACACGGAGCAAAAAGAACAACGTATAGGCATTGCACGTATAATATTACAGTATTGATTTTCGTAAGTTCACATGTATCTGCTTCTTGATCGGACTTGTAGCGTCACTGTGTCCAATTCCGACCGCCGAAAGCTACTATTGTCCAAACCCGACCAGGCAGTATCAGGTCTTTTTTCCCGAATTTTCTTCCGCGATCACCAGCAAAGTGTACGTAGTCTTATTTTATGCATATCAAACAATCTACGTGTCAAATTTCATGAACATACATGTACGTTTACATGTGTAAATACTATAGGAAAGTTACTTTGATGAGAGAAAGCCGAAAGACCACTCGGGCGACGCATGGGCGACGATCTGTACTCTGAAAAATGTTTCAGTATTGTCATCGTACTGCTACTATGGGTTAGCATATGAGTTTATTTCAACGCTAGCATAGCACTACTTTGTCTAGCCAACGGAAATGCACCATAATTTCTGACGATCTGTAGTAGAGGGGAGGAAGGGAGGGGGGCAGATAAACACATGGTGCCAGACATGGTAGGCTATCACACCATGTGTGTGGGTTAACGAGGAGCTGGATAACGAGGATCATTGTAAATCTTAGCCTATGTTTCCAGATTAATCCAATCCATTGGATTACACCGCAAACTACTGAAAGCACATGGCAATAATGGTAATTCAGTGACAACTTTATTCAGTACATTGGCCTTCAGGCAACATGTTGTTTCAGTTCTTCCGAATCACATAGTTACTACCCGAATGAAGGCTACTCAGTCATCACGCATTCGGGGTTGTCTCAAGGCAATAGCCATATTAACCACGATATCACAGCCCCTTAATGACACCACATTTAGATTGATCGTATCGTGTGGGTTTACAGCGACGATCGAAGTATTGCTTTGCAATATGTGGTGTCATTAAGGCATGTTACCTGAAGGCCAATGTACTGAATAACCATTATTGCCATGTGCTTTCAGTAGTTTGCGGTGTAATCCAATGGATTGGAGTGACTGTTGTGTTTTTGCTCGTGGGATCGACTCCCACTCGAATCTTTAGTTTTCTTAACCAGTGGCGGTGCGTCCATAGAGGGCGCTAGGGCGCCGCCCCTCCTAGAATTTTTCGTAAAAATAATAATAAAAAAACGTGCAAAAATATGATATACCAAACTATTTAAATAATAAATGTACTGTGTTAACGCGTTAAATGTGTGTGGGAGATCGTAAGTCAACAACCACTTAAATGTGACCAAATATAATATATTGCCATTCGTTATCACTGAGATAAGCCACTCCCCCCTGGGGGCGCCGGCCAAATGGAAGTCAATGGGAGCGCTTATACTTTTTTCATACATTTGAGAAAAACGGCTTCTCATTGGCGGAAAAAAGGGGCGATGCCGGGGCGCACACTCGTGCGCCCCTGGCCAATGACATCGTTTCTTACTTATATTGACATCTTATTCGTCGAATCAAAGACCTTTATCATTCCCTCACATCCCATATAATTATCACGTATCTACGAGAGCAACATAGCTAGCAAAGGAGGATGGGCTGTAGGCCTACGGGACGTACACCCGTAGCTTCTCCTCAAACCTGTATGCTAAGTAACCGGAGCTGGTTAGCTGGTGAGTAATTCAGTGAGTAATTCAGTGTTACACACACAGTCACAACATCACACGTTTGCAACGACGCTATGCGATATCAGCGACCCTTCAGCATTAGTATCGTAGCTAAGTCTAGGAAAGTTGAGGCTACTTTTCGCTAGGTACCTACGAACACGTCTTAATCTGCTAGACAAGTGGCTTCCCCATCGTTCTTTTGGTGAGCTGTCTCACGAGCCCTACTAGCCGACAAGCAAAATAGTTATTTAGCACTAGCGTTGCTACCTGCATATATGCAAACATTGTTTACAATATTTTCAGGCTTCAACCAGTGCTGCTCAAGCATACATACAGGGTCAAGAGATAGATTCGTTAGGCATTGAAGAAATAGTAGGAGAGGACGACAGCATCCAACATAGCTAATACATATATATTTAATGTAAAAAAAAGTTCTGTGTAACGACCCCCCCCCGCGCCGCCCAACTGCGCCCCCCCCCCAAAAAAAAATCACCAGCCGCTACTGTTCTTAACATCCATTTATTATGGTGTGAATGGCTGTAATGTTGTGCTGTGCTCACTACATTTGTTCCGAATATAAAATAATGAAATGAATTGATTTCAAAAGATATAGCGAAGAAACAGTCAGTCATAGACTACACGAACTCGCATAGGAAACCAATGTTTCCATGTGTTACACGTATTTTGATCGTATTGTCTAGGTTAGCAGCGACTTTCTTAGTATGAATTTGTAATATGTGGTGTCAGATGGAGCTTTGATGTCGTGGTAAATACGACTATTGTCTCGAAACGATCCCAAATACGCGATTAGTAGCCTATTTTCGGGTAGTGTCTGGGAACCAGTTGTCTTAGAAAAAGCCAAAACAAGAGGTTACCTGAAGGTCAACCTGATTAATAAATACGTAACGATTCATCCAACATTCTGTGAGCTGGCATAGCTCGCAGTGTAAAGCAACGTGCTTTGGATTGTTACGTGTTTTGGCTCTAGTGCGATCGTCTCCCACTTCATGCGAGCCTGCAAATGTTTTATTTTGTCTCCATTTATTTTGTCGTGAATGGATGTAATGTAGTGCGCACGTATATACTTTACTTTACACGTATATACCTATACTTTAATACTTTCATTTTCGCCGCAGCAAATATGAGATCTAGATGAAATTCGCCAGTAATATGTTTGTGAATTTGTGACGAATCAGGTGATACAGGAAGACTGATGGGTGAACGCACAGCTGGGGAACCAGTTGGCTTGGGAACCAGTTGGGCGACAACACCGGCTCTAGTAAAGGCAAAGCTAACTCTAAAATTAAAACAATATTTAGCTCGAAAGGTAATAAGTTAAGGCATAACTTGACATAATTAAATCAGCTGAAAACGTGATACGATCATTTTAATAAATATTTGAAGTGGCATTTAAGCTAAAACCCGGTCGGGATTGGACACAGTGACGTTAGCTGCAAGCGTGCACGAGTCTCCGGAGCCAGCTCGGAGCTAGGAAAAAAGTGAGCCCGTTTAAAGCTAGGGGCTCACTTTTTTCCTAGATTAGACCGGAAGACACGGAAGTGGAAAGATGGCGCTGTCCGTTTTGCGCTCTAGCTTGCCTCACTGCGCCACTGAGCACTTTTCATAGAAATGAATGGGGACGCCATCTTGGAAGACAATTTCGGCTCTCTCTAGTAATATAACTCTATGGTACTGACAGTGGCAGCACTGGACAATATTAAATGTATTGTACCATTCCCTGTTTGCCACAAGTGGTCGCCAGATATCTTTAAGCGTAGCCTACATATCCTGTCCTATTCAAAACAGTTTAGACTTGCCTTTTTTGTTTTCTTTTTTTACACAAAAAAGGCAAGAAACATAACACAACAACAACTTTTTGCATGGCCGATTTGTTTGAACACTATATAGTATACAAGTAGAGAGAAACATTTAAAGAGAGATTTAAGTGACAATGCTAAATTAAAGATGCTGTAAAGCAAATTCCATGATTTGCATCTCAGTACATTATATATGTGTGAAATGAGTTCCTGAAAGCATGTGCAAAGTGCAAAAACTTTGTTCCACTGAAATGTGGAGTTTAGACCGTTGAACAGTTTCAGTTTTCAGCTCAGGTTTTGTATAGGCGAAGCCAAAACCCGACCTATCTACGTCACAGCGACCTATCTAAGTCAGATCACAGACGGTTGCATTCTGTTACTCAGCTGGTACAATGTAAAGACAAAGTAATTAACACATAAAACACTCAGAGACTGCATGTAGGTCTTTTCTGATATCTGCAATTGATTCAGCTTGTGTTGCTGTTGACACACCCCCAAGTCTCAAGCAGAGAAGACTGCTGATTTTCTCACAATTTCAAAGCCTAATTCAACATACTTGTCAGTGGATTTTCTTCATTCGAATTTGGATGGGTAGCAACACATTCTTCTGTGGTGGGATGAACTTAACTAATTTTCAATTCCACTTTACAGCACCGTTAACTCTGTCACTTTACTGCAGACAGTCCTCTCTTTTATTTTTACTTTATATTTCATGTTGTACAGTTTTGTGAATATTTTGTTGTACATTTTTTATATTCTTACATGTTTATATTGTAGGCTATAGCCTATTTAAGGACTGCACGCACATTTTTAAGATTCTTATGTTTATTAAATGTTTACTGTATGCACCTGCCCACCAAAGTAAATTCCTTGTTTGTGTACACTTACTTGGCAATTAAACTTTATTTGTCCGGACAAATTCTTGCTGCCAGGCGAGCCGACGTCCATGTGGTGGCACTGCTACAGATGTTACGCGCGCAGCTACAGCAGACTATGTGCATTGCGCATCATCCAATGGGAAAATAGTTGAGTTGACCAATGGGCAGACTGAATTTTAAGCAATGCAAAACAGGTAACAAGTTGTGATCTGTCTGCACTCTGCTCACAAGGTTATTTTACAGTCGTTTACGGTTTGCCTTTACTGCGAAGAACTTCCATCTTATCCTACAGCGGCTGCATGCCCGCTGCCAGTCGACACTGATTACTTCCGTCTGTCCTTTCTACTGGATATGCCTGGACGTCGTTCTCCAAAATGCTGAGCAGCAAAGTATCTGGGCCAGGAATGATGAGCACGGCTGCGGGTATCGACCGAGGACGGGTCGGAGAGAGGCTGCAGGCGGCTCTTGCCGGGCTGCACGAGCTGCATTATCTTAAGGAAAAACAGAGCGACATGGTGAGCTGGGCTCTGCGAATGGACAGGGAAGAACCGGCGTGTTCTCCACAGACGCACACAGACGGTCCGACGCCAGGGCCAGAGGAACAGCGGCTGGAGGCAACCCTCACAGCATTGAAGCAACAGCTGGTAGGATTATATTCAGTAGTGTCTTGAATCTTTGAGAGGGCAATTTAAGTTAACCAATATGAAAGGAATATCTTCGTCACCAGTTCAGATAAAAAATACATTTGTGTATCAGAAATCTCAGCTTGTCATATTAACTCATATTAATATAGGTGCATAAAGATAGCCTAGTGCTTGATCATTTAGGCTAATAACGTCAAGGTTCATTTCGGGACCACAGGACACCGCAACGATGAGGTGAATGTTCTCCGATCATTAACTTTAATGACAGTGGAAATGCACAATTGCTCTTTCACCCCTATAGTCTAAAGATGGAAGTTTGACCCTTTGTTTTCTTCTCATCTCATTGTGCCTTGCCAGTAGTTAGGAAATGCAATGATTGGCATGTTAAGGGTACATGTTAGAGACATGTCTGTAAATACATGGATTTAAATGACAGATAATAGTAATGGCATTCACAAATGGCATTTTTTGAATTGACTTGAAATGCAATTCACACAGCAGCAATGTTAAGTAGGAATGTAATATTATATTAAATATAGTATCTGAATTTACAAGCTTTGTACAAATTATAAAGTACTCATACTTTACAGAGAATGATTAAATACATTGTACTTTGTAGTAGTCTCCAGTCTGAACTGATTAAAAAAGATGTGTACATTAATGGTTTTGCTAACCAAAATAAAGCCCTTCTTTAACCTCCCCCTCTTCCTCCCCAAAGAGTGCTTGTAACCCTGTTGGTATGGTATTATTGGCCTGGTCCTGGCTGCCTTAGCAAACATAGTGTCCCTCCCCTCAGTCCCTCTTTCTGAAGTTAACACAATAGCCAGGGTTTTCTCTGCGGGGGAGAAATGAGTTACCCAGCAGTGCTAAACCCAGGCTCCCCCTGTCCTCTGAGGGTTAATAATCAGCTACACTCTCTCTTTGTTTTTCTGATGAGAGTGTAACCTCAGGTTGAGGAGTAAGTAGGCCACTGCACCCTGATTTTTGTGTGTGTGTGTTTGATGTGTTCTGTCCAGTGTGTGGTTGTTGTATACTAATTGCATGTGTTTGTGTGTGTCTTTCTCTGTTGCAGTCACGTCTGCGGAGACAGGATGTGGGGCTGAAGACTCACCTGCAGGAGCTGGACCAGCAGATCAGTGAGCTGAAGCTGGATGTGTGCAAGGTGTCCTCGGAGCCACTAGAGATTGATAGTAGACCCAGTTCAGGTCAGGTCAGGACACACTCACACACACATAAATACACTGCTTATCCAGCAGATTGTTTAATACCCTCTCATCTTTTTCCTACACCATACCAGGTTTCTATGAGCTCAGTGATGGCGGTTCTTGCTCTCTGTCCAACTCCTGCACCTCGGTTTACAGTGAGTGCCTGTCCTCCTCCTCCCATACCAGTCTCCTCCCTCCCCCCAGCCACATTGCCAGGCCTCATCCCCTCAGTAGCTCCACGCAGACTGAGCCGTCACGGCGACGGTCAGCTGACGAGACCACCACCCAACCCAACCCCCCATGGGGTACTGGCCTCCACCTGGGGAGCAGCAGGATCCGCATTGGCACAGCAAGCTCAGAGCGGGCCAGACAGAGACCAGTGTCTACAGGTGAGTTTTATTGGAGTTAATATCATGCTTGTTTATACAGTACATAGATATGCCATAGTGTCACCTGAAACTACTTTCTTATAAACTCTTAGTGTACTCTAGCACTGTAGACTGACTGTGTTTTCCCAGGCGACTTAGACAGGATGCTGACCCCAGGATTGAGCTACTACAGGTTGACTGATGTGAAGAAACCTTATTTGTGCCCCACCCTGAGGACCTGCACTGTGGACCCCAAGTTCCATAACAATCTGATGTCCCGCAGTGGAGCCGAGGTGTACTGTTACCCCAGCCCGCTCCATGCTGTGGCTCTCCAGAGTCCCATCTTCACTCTGGGAGGGGAACCAGCCACAACCGCAGCTCCAGAGGGCCATGAGCCTCCAGTGGTGGCCATGCCGAGCACCGACTCTCTCCAGCGGGGACAGGAAGTGGTCATGAGCAGGCCCCTGGGCTACATTGACAAGCTGCTCCAGCGCAGTATGAGTAAGATTAACTTCCAGAGTGAGACTGGAAGGGAGAGTGTGTGTAGGCACTCCCCCCCAGATGACCCAAGTGAGGCTACTGCAGATGGAGTTATATGTCCAGGCAACCCTCAGGTCCTTGGGCGTCCACTGCAGAATGCTGTCCTATCAGATGTCACCTCATGTGACAGGAAGAGGCAGACTGGTATGTACCCTAACCAGGAAGTGAGCTACAGTAACCCAGCTCAAAGACAGAGAGTCCAGGAGAACGCATACCGCTATTCCTACCCTGCAGCAATGAGGGAGTACAGCCCAGCAGAGGCAACAGCCTCCAAAACCAGTATTAAGGCACCATCTGGTGATGCTAAAGAGAGAGCTTCCTTAGACGGGTGTGTGGAGGCCCCAGGGAGAAAGGTTTGTGAGCTTAGAGCCTCAGACAGGAGATCCGGCGTGGCCCACTGGTCCTGCACTGAAGAGGGTTATGGTTCTGAATACAGTCCTAGTCATGCTGCACCCTCACCAGACTTTGTCCACGCCCAGTTTGTTCCTGCCGGGTCTCAGTGTGTCAAGTTGAGGCAGGCGGACCGCAAGACTAAGGCTGTGAAGCTAAGGAGGAGGGAGAATCCCCGGGCTGGAAGGCGCCAGAAGGGCCGCTATTCCAGCGAGGGTAGCAGGGAGGGCCACCGAGGTGGGGCCCAGGTAGAGAGAGAGCAGAGAGGGGCTGGAAAGGGGAGGATGTCCCAGAGGGTGGCCAGCTGTCAGGTAGAGGAGCTTGGGCGCACAGGCTCCAAGGCCTGCCTCAGCGGGCCTGGACTATCTAACAACCTGCGGGTCTATCCCCATCAGTACCCACAAAGCATCTCAGCCAACAAACTCACCAGAGGATGCAGAGCCCAGTGCCTGGACCTGGTGCAGCCCTCTGAACCCAGGAAGAGGAGGCAGGGGCCAGCCAACATGGGGATGTTCCAGGCTATGTGTGTTCAGGGACAGAGGTCCAGAGAGTTGGTCAGCAGGTCGTCATTGAGCCGCAACATTAGCAGCAGGCCCCACTCAGGCCACTGGGGAGGGCACACCCCCAGGGCCCTCCAGCCCTCACTCTCCTCCTCCTCTTACTTCACCAGTCTCAACGGCAGGTACCCTCCAGTTCCCTTCCCAGTGTCCGCTCCCTACCCTCCCAGGTGTGAGTCCGAGTACTCGGCCGAATGTGCCTCTCTCTTCCATTCCACCATAGCCGAGAGCAGCGAGGGAGAGGTCAGCGACAACACCATCAATCGCTTTGGGGACAGCGAGTCGAGCCAGAGCTCCCAGTCGCCCGACTCTGACAGCAGCCTGTCTCTGGACGAGGAAGAGCAGATGGAAGGCTATGAGGAGGAAGGGGGTCTGGTGTGGGCCGAGGCTGCCTTGGGACCCACTGCTGCTGGGCTGCCCCTCCGGCAGCTCCTCCACCCAGAGCCCCCAGCCTGCCGCATTAAAGCCTCCCGGGCCCTGAAGAAAAAGATTCGCAGGTTCCAGCCTGCCTCCCTGAAGGTCATGACCCTTGTATAGAGGAGCTTACCTCCTGCCAGCCTCAGAAGGGTGTGCTTTCACTAGAACTGCTTGTCACTTGATGAAGTCACCTGTTCATGACTTTGATCAGCCACACTGTCATAGTAGTATTAAACACATTTGTCTCATGTGAAAGTAAAGAGAGTGCTGGGAGCACATTTGTTTTGTAACCAAACTGGACTTAAGATTTGCTTCTTAACTTCTGCTGAGATTTGAATAGTGCCCAGTCATAGAACCCCCCCAAAATTGTTATTAAACACATCAGGCTGTGTATAACACTTTGTGTGTTAAGAACTTCATCAATCTTGAGTAAATCATATAGCTATGTTATAGAGAAGACAAATGTTTTTATAATTCATTTATTACAGATAATTTTGAGCCCCTTTTATATTATCTACCATTTTATTTTTGCACATTGTGACTTAATGCATACATTTCATTGTAGAATAAAAAATGTATTTAATGTTCAAACTGTGTATACTTCAATTGAAAAAAGTTTTGCTGTTATTATGACTCTTTACAACACTGTAAAGAAACTTGCAATAGGCACTTATAGTCCCAGATTTGACTTGACCCAGAGAATCACGGCAATTACATTCCTGAAAAGAAACATCCTTATCAGTATACCAACATTTCTTTCAAACCTTGAACTAAATCCAGAGTTCATTCATTCTCTCATACACACATGCGTTCTCTGTTTTCTCTGCATGCAGGGAAGAGCGAATAGTAAGGGCAGATTTCTGTAAGGAGTCTAGAAAATGTATGAGAGTCAGGTTAGAGGGAGAGGAGGGTAGGAGCTTGGGAAGGGGTTTAGTCAGACGGACGATAATGGTCCTCTTTTCAGAGCTGTCATTGGAGATTAGACAGCGGGCCGCGGCATCACAGAATGTGACCATCTAAAATGTGCCCTGGTACAGTACTAGGTAACTTTGGTAACTTTGGGAAGCCACAGGCTGAATACCCATAAACCCACCCCCTCCTGTCTGTAATAACATTGCTGTCTCCAGTAAAGAAGATTCACCATGACTTTAGGAGTTGTACTGTTCACCTTCTAAGAGGCTTAAAGGGCTCAACAAATATGCTTGGTATTTCATCAAGTTCAAAAGTAACCCCGGGACATCACTATGGATACAGTCATGTTTGAAGATAACTCTCCAGACTGTATTTTCAGTCAGATCCTTTTTTTTCCCAACAAAGTGTAATTGTAATTGTAAAAGTTTTCTTTCATCTCACAACAAAGCGTCTATGTTGTCATCAACATCAAAGATGTTGTTTCAGTCATGCATCAAGAGATTTTAGAGACTGAAGTGACTTAAGCCCTTTCTTGACCCTTGACCCTTCCACATGGGTATCAGTGGGATTAGTGCTGTAGTTAGCTATGGGCTAAAACAGAGCCGAGGTGGACTATGCTGGCTGGGTCTTTGATGTGGTGGGGAACCAGGCCAAGCTGGCAGGCTTGACCTTGTGTGTTGTTTGACCTCTCCAGCTGCATGTCCACCATGACTCAGGGGTTACGTTACAGAGGGGTCAGGGGTTGGATAGCGAAGATACTTTTTTGTTCTTCTGCTTCCCATTACTTGTCTGCTTTGTCCGTCGTCCAATGTAAATTGGATTATTTTTTCATTTTATATACACCAGTGGAGTCATACAAGCCATCTTGTAAGCTGACAAGATTTGTTGTCATTTAAAAACATTAGTAAGGTTCAGTGTCCTGACTAATGCAACTTGGTGTAATTGTATGCTGCTAACAGATTCATTTAGTAGTCTGGGCAAGGGGTCAAAACCTAGGAGTAATCATAGAAAGAGATGGTGGAAACTATAACACAGGTGAAGCAGAACACACCTGCAAATAAGACTTTTTGTTCTGTACTTTATAAAGAGTACTTTATGAAGTTTGCCTTGCGCGAAGTTTGTCAGGGAACACCAAAAGATTACTGATGTCATGTGGGATCTCATCATATTTATTATGGCTCTAAGTCTTCACCACCCTAAACACAGCAACACACGGATGGATGATCCTCAACTCCCCCCCACACACACACCCTCAACTCCCTGCCCCCAGCCCCCATACCACTGGCTGAATCTTCCATTCCTTCCACCAATCAAAGTGATCCAGGATCCAGACAAAAAGCTTTTAACAGTCTGGTTTTAACTGATGGTTAGAGTTTCATATTATTGGACCTCCGCTAAAACCTCTGGTTCTGGGTAAAAGATAACTTTCTAAAGAAGACAGTGGCTAGTTTAGTTACTGAGATTAATTACCGTGAGACACAGGGGAAATTAATTGACCGAGATGGGATAGGATTCGACATAATGATCGCTCTCTTGAAATAAAATACTGTTCTAATCTTTCTTGGCACAAGGTCTCAGGCAGTCTTTTGTAAGATATTCCTCTTCCCAGCTCAATTCAAGTATAAATAGTCTGAACGGAACATAAACAATGACAATCAAAACAAGGAGCCCAAGCCAGCAAGGCACTTTCATGACTGACCTTACATGCAGCCTATAGAACAGTTTATGTACAGCCAACTCACACTTTGATTCCTTCCATAGCCTGTAATAGCATCCTCCACTTAAGTAGAGGCATACAAACATAAGGTGTCCTTATTGTCTCTCATGATTACTGTAGCATACACACAAAATACTTTACATTTAAATCACACAAACACACTTTCAGTAAATGCTGTGAAACCATTTATGTTATTTTAAAGAGAACAAAATGCTAAATATTTATTCCTCATTATCTGACAAGAACTTAGTTGTTTTAACAATTCTCCAACAATGCAGAGACCTCTTCAAACTACGTCGCTTATTTACATCCGAGATCAAATGACACCAAGATAACATTATCTTGCTAATCATGATCAGGGGCCCGTTCTCCGTACGTCGCTTATTACATACAAGATCAAATGACACATCCAAGATGACATAATCTTGCTTATCATGATCTGGGGGCTGTTGCACGAAACCAGGATAAGCGATTAAGCCGGGATATTCAAGTTATCCTGGATGACTTTAGCTTTGACTTGGTTGCACGAAAGCAGGTTGAATTAAGCCCAGCCAAGTAACCATGGAGATGTATTCTTTGCAGCTAGCCTGCTCCAGAGCAGGCTAACAGCCAGGCTAAGATTAATTCTGAAGTCTCGTGTTAAATCAGCTGACGCTGTGATCCGAAATAAACGTGTTTAGCAGTTATTTCGTTGTCTTCTGAATGTGTTCTGATTTATTTTATTAACATGCATTACTTGTCACTATTGCTGTCACAAGTTAGATTTTAAACCCTACTATTGCAGATGGTTAGAAATGGTTGAACAAAGTCAGTGATGAGGGCAATATATAAAGTCCTGTTCATCTGTGTTTCTTCTTGCACCATGGCATTCCCATTTCTAAACGACATGTTGGACGAAGAAGCACTGATACTAAGACGTGCTTTTAGACATGAAAGGGTGTTTAGTGCTCAAGCACCCCTAAATTTCATCTCAGCACCCCTAAAAATAATAATATATATTATTTTTATATATATTATTTTTTGTTGATTATCATTTGATGCTGGAAAAGAAGTGTATTATCATTTGATGCTGGTAGTTCATGAAGAAAGGCACATCCTTAATTAAATGTATTAATTGTTATCCAGTGAAATTATGGATTTATATGGGTTTAGCACTTTTGCAAGGCACTGTATTCACGTCACATTCTCATTGGGGGCTGAGCACCCCTAAAGGTCTGATCCTAGAATCGCCCCTGCATTAGAGCTGTCAGCTGCTATTGGCTGCTCACCATGGACAAAAAGAGCAGTTTTTTCCGCAACAGCGCCAACAACAACAGCAAGCTTGCTCGAAGGTTAATCCGAATTTGAAGATTTGATCAGAACGGCACACCTTAAAGTCTGGAAAATCCAGGAGAGGGCTGGCAAAAAGTAGAAGACAAATTAAATGTATGGTAGTGACCACTAGATGTTTTATAGCTTATTACAGTAGGCTAGCCTATTTGTTTTTGTATTTTCTTATTTTCATAATTACTTTGTTTATCATCTTTAATGTCATATAATTTAATGTGGTTCCAGCAAATAAGTTATGACACCCTCACGAGAAAACCGATATCTTTCAAAAAGTAGCCTATATAGCCTGTCTTATCTCGCTAAAGGATCTGTCTATCACGCAATGCGACTAATTCGGGTTCATGTTCAATTCTGCTCATTATTCTTGCACCTTCTCCAACAGCTTGTTGTCGAAAAAAAGGACAAGACATGGCTGTGACAGACTTCCTGTATCACCTCTGCTTATAAAGCCGCAATCAAATCCTGTTTACATAAAACAAGCCTGCTCCCGAGCAGGTTTAAGCTCAAGGACTTGCTGGTATGACAGCATGTCCAGAATAAGTTTAGAAGAACCGAAAAATCCAAGATAATGACAAATCGTCAACAATCAAATCCAGCTAACTGAGTTAGCGACTTACAAAGAACGGACCCCAAGACAGGCCAAACAAACAAAAGACTGAGGGGAAAGACGAGTAAAAACAACAATGGCTGTTCTGCAGATAGGTGATAATTAAAGTCTGGCTTGGTTCAGATGAGCTCACAGATGGGAGAGTCGGGGTCTCCCCTTTCGCCTACATGAGGTAATCCCAAAGCCAAACAAGGGCCTACCCACTTCATTCTGTATAAATTCACACGCCTCTGGCTCTCTTTACCTCACATACAGTATGTCCCCACGAGCATGTCGGTGTGGTGGTCTGTCTTATGAGGCAAAATAGGTGTTTCTACATAGTTTCTTTGTTGGTGCATATGACCTTCTATGGTTCTGAGAAGGTTCTGAGAAGTCCAGAGTTGGTCAATTGTTTTGCTGGAATTTCTTGTTAGTAATTATGCACCTGGGGTCCGTTCTTAGTACGTCGCTTGAATCCGAGATCAAATGACACATCCAAAATAACATCATCTTGCTAATCATGATCTGGCTAATTAGGTTCTTCAAACACCCTTGTTGTTTATGATTAGTATAGCTGGATTGAGTTGTCTGGGATAATTGCGCATTCATGCATCACCTTCGTGGATTTTAATTGTTCTCAGAGACACCTGCATTGACCTGCACTTCAGACCTTGGCACATTGCTACCTGAATCATCATTTTATCTTAACTTAAGTACTTACATTTTTTAAATATCCACTCTGAGACCCTATATTTAATAAGAAACCTTGTGAAAAGCGGTGGATGATCTTCGTACTTTGAGATTATTGGTGGATACTATCTCGGCCCACTTTGTTTGCTGAAGCCTGAGGTTTTCCTAGCAGAGAATTTCAGCTCACCATGCCACCCAAGAAGGATCAAAGCAACAACCAAAATAATGGAGAGGAATTGGTGTCGCTTTCACAGGTACGAGATCTAATGGGTCAACAAAGGGATCTGTTCATGCAACTTCTGCAGCAGCAAGAAAACAATTTCAAGACTGTTGTGGAATTACTTGTTTGCTTGTAACGATGTGAACACTCGGATTGACAAGTTGACCAGTGAGACACAGGAGCTGAGAAGCAGCCTGCAATTCTCCCAAAAGGACATTGATGATCTAACAAAGAAAAATGAGAACATTGAGTCAGAGAGAACAATTGCTTGTGTTGAAACCAAAACAATGCAAGGGAAATTGGCAGAGATGACTTTGAAAGCTGACTACTTGGAGGGTCAAACAAGAAGGAATAACATTGTTGTGGATGGCATTCCTGAGGCCCAGAATGAACTGGAAGGAGACTGAGGACAAATTCACCTGGATAGTAGTCAGATGGTGATTGAACGTGCACATAGGACTGACAATCCATCTGGATATTCTGGAAAGAGACCTAGGCATATCATGATCAAATTCCTCAGATACAAAGATAAAATGGATGTTCTAGGAAAGGCTAAGGATCTGAAAGGTACCAACATCTATGTGAACGAGGACTACACTGAAGCTGTCCGGCTGAAACGTAAGGAACTCATTCCAGCCATGAAAGCTGCCAGAGAACGAGGTGACATAGCCTACATCCGACATGACAAGCTTATTGTCCATCCCACTGCCCAAAAGCATAAGAATTAGAAAGGCACCAACGGACAGGAACCCATTGATGATAAGCATCTCTTTCCTGTTTCAAAGGGTCTTGTTATCAAAATTTGAATGTCTGCAGCATCAGAAATAAGGTACATGAACTCAACTATCTGATTACAGAAAACACCATTCATATCTTGGCCGTATCATAGACACATCTGGATGATACTGTTCTTCCTCCAGGATCACAGACTCTTGCTTAGAGACCTGCTGCTCTTGTTGGTTAGCTGTAACTGATTTAAAATTATTGTACTCGCTGTGAGGTAGTTTACTGTTGTTTGCTCTTCCACAGGTACACTCGTGCACTATAAGGTTCATGTTGTTCAATTGTAACTTGATTAACTTCATGCTCTTATGATTCTTCCCTTTGGCACTCACAATGTATGATTCATGTTTGACTACTTGCAATGTTGGGGATATCTCGTTGTTATGATCAGTGACCTATGCACTTTTGTAAAGCTCTCTCTTGGAAGTCGCTTTGGATAAAAGCGTCTGCTAAATGAATAAATGTAAATGTAAGCCGGTGCTGGTTGGCTGCTGCTATAGACCTCCTGGGACTGATGTACAATATCTGAATGATTTGTGTGTGTTAATCGACAGAGTTACAGATGTGAATGGTGATTATTCTTTTACTTGGTGATATGAACATAGACTGGTTTCATTGATCAATACTTGTAATCTGTCTCAGATGATCTCTCAACCAACCAGAGTCTTTACTAACAGTGCTGGCCATATTTCTGCCACTTGCATAGACCATATTTACACAAATATTCCTGCATGCTGCACTAAACCAGTTTCTCGATCTGTGGGTTTTTGTGATCATAACATCATAGCAATTACCAGGAAAACTAAAATTCCTAAATGTAAGGTCAATATAGTGCATAAAAGCATGTTCAAAAAATGCATTCCGGAAAGTTTTTTGGCAGATGTTGGAGATATTGACTCGACTGATGTGTATGCTGCTGAGGAGCCTGAAGCCTCCTTAAATATTTGTATGGAAAGTTTCATGAAGATTGTTGATAGGCATGCCCCTAGCAAGATGGTAAAGAGCTCTGGAAAACCCTTAATGAAATAATGGGGAGACGGACAACTGGGGGGGCTTCCTTTGTGGAATCAGAGGGCATGTTTCTGACCAAACCATCTGATATAGCAAATCATTTTTATGATTTCTTCATAAATAAGGTCCATGCACTAAGGCAGAATATGGACAATACTGATTCTAGTTGTCCAAAGCGTATAAAAGATGATGTGATGTTAGACAAGAGGTGCACTTTCCAGTTTAATAGTGTGGAGGAGCGTGTAGTAAGGAAGTTGTTGAAGTCCCTGCCCGAACACAGCTCAGTGGGTACTGACATGCTGGACAGTAAAGTACTTGGCCTGGCAGCTGACTATATTTGCGGTCCATTATGTCAAATATTTAATGCATGCTTAATGAAAGGTGTTTTTCCCACTATCTGGAAAGAAGGTAAAATTATTCCCATACCTAAAGATGGCAGACAAGCACTCACTGGGAAGAACAGTAGACCTATCACTATTCTCCCAGTTCTTAGTAAACTGATTGAAAGAATAGTCCACTCACAGATACAGGAATACTTTGACTGTAACGGCTTGAACACAGATTTCCAACATACTTATAGACAATCATTCAACTTGTTCAGCCCTTACAGCAATGACGGATGACTGGCTCAAGGAAATTGACAATTTAAAGATGACTGGCGCAGTATTACTTGATTTTAGTGTGGCATTTGATGTCATAGATCACAATCTACTTATAGGTAAACTAGAATGCTATGGAAGAGTTATCTAAAAAATAGGACACAACGGGTTTATTACACTGGCAGCTGGTCTCACTCTAAGGTCTTGGACTGCGGGGTCCCACAAGGGAGCTGCCTTGGACCACTCTTATTTGCTATCTTTACAAATTATTTACCATCAGTATTGTGTAAATCAACTGTACAAATGAATGCTGATGATTCCACATTGTATTATGCTGCAAAAACTGTCAATGAACTGGACAATGTTTTATCAGCTGAGTTAAGTGTGGTTTTTGATTGGATAAAACAAAATAAGTTGGTACTGAACATCTCAAAAACCAAATAAATTATCTTTGGATCGAGACATAAACTGTCGTCTACACCAAAAATGAGTTTGAAATTGTCTGGGGAACCTGTAGAACAGGTAAATAAAGTAAAATTACTAGGCACAATAATAGATAGTCAGCTGTCATGGGCAGAGCATATTGATACCATAGTAAAGAAGATGGGTTGTGGTATCTCTATGGTGAGATGTCTTTCTTATGTCCCTACACATATTGTGGGACAAGTGGCTAAATCTTTAATTTTATGTCACCTGGATTATTGTGCACCTGTATGGTCATCTACATCTAAAGGTCAACTAAATAAATTACAAACTGTCCAAACAGAGCTGCTAGGTTAGTATTACATTGTCCCATAAGAACTCATGGTTAATAGTAGAGAACAGACTGGTTTTAATACAACTACATTTTTTAGAAACACTGTCTTTTTTTCTTTACACGCTTTTTTATATAACCAAACTGTTAGGTGTGATCAGGTTCATTCTCATTTGACTAGGTCAGCTGGTGATGGCAAGATGATGCTACCATGCCCAAAATCTAATGCTTTGAAGAGGACAGTTATTTATCGTTAATGTGGTGCTGTAATGATTTGTTCTGAGTGATTTCTGGTGATGTTTATAATGATGTCTACAATGTTTCTGCTTTTAGATGATCATTGTTAATTCATTTTTATTTGTTCTCTTTTTGTTGGTCCCCAGGAAGATTAGCTCGTCCCACTTTGGTGACAGCTAATGGGGATCCTTTTAACAATAAACAATAAACCCTCACGAGAAAAACAATATCTCTCAAAATGTTTAGTAGCCTGTATTTATTATTCAATCCAAGATGGCGCCGACGATGGCTGCCTCGGTGGTTCGGTGCGCTGTGTTTTGTCTTGTTTTGTCTGTTAATTCAGTGTTCTGCCAAAATATCCGGGGTTCTCTAACAAGAGAAACACTGCTAAACTTTAGGACCACAACTCCTGCGGATTTATTTCCCACTTTTCTGCTTCCAGCGGCAGAATTAGTGGGAATTATAGTCAAGGCCACCCTCGGCTTTGTGCTAGCAGCGAAGCATCGTAGGAGAGGTAAGCGTGCCGGAGCCCTGGTGCGACTCCGCAGGCGCGGAACACGCACAGCGTTACCGGGGATATTTCTCTCCAACGTGCGTTCGCTGAGCAACAAACTGGACGAACTTCAGCTACTGGGGTGGAAAAACAGAGACTTTCATTCATCTTCCGTTTTGTGCTTCACGGAGACATGGCTGAGTGAACTGATCCCGGACTCTGCGCTACAGCTAGCAGGTTTCAAGCTGCTGAGAGCGGATCGTGACTCCCTGCTCTCTGGCAAAACGAAAGGCGGTGGTATCTGTTTTTTTATTAACAGTGGCTGGTGTGAAGATGTGACAGTGATCCTGCAGCACTGTTCTCCTGATCTGGAATAATTTTTTATAAACTGTAAACCTTTTTACTCGCCACGTGAGTTTGCTTCATTCATACTGGTCGGCGTTTACATGCCGCCTCAGGCTAGCGCCAATGAGGCTCAACGTGTGCTCGCTAGCCAGATATTGTGTGTGGAGCATGAAAATCCGGATTCCTTGGTTATTGTGCTAGGCGACTTTAACAAAGGCAATCTCACTCAAGAACTCCCCAAGTACAGACAATTCATCAAATGTCCTACCAGAGAAGGGAACACTTTGGATCACTGCTACTCTACAATCAGTAAAGCATACCATGCGGTCCCCCGTGCAGCACTGGGTCACTCAGACCACGTCATGGTCCACCTGATTCCTGCATACAGGCAGAAGCTAAAGCGCTGTAAGCCTGTTGTGAGGACATCGAAACAGTGGACCAGTGAGGCTATGGAGGATCTGCGGGCGTGCTTGGACTGCACTGACTGGGATATGTTCATGACTGCCTCCAATAGTTTGGATGAGCTCACAGAGGCTGTGACGTCATACATCAGCTTCTGTGAGGACTGCTGTATACCAACACGCACCAGGGTGAGCTACAACAACGACAAACCCTGGTTTACAGCTAAACTCAGAAGGCTGAGGCTGGACAAAGAGGACGCTTTTAGAAGTGGGGACAAGGACAGATTCAAGGAGTCGAAGAACAGGTTTAGCAAGGCTGTGAGGGAGGCTAAACGACTGTACTCAGAGAGGCTGAAGCGTCAGTTCTCTGCTAACGACTCTGCTTCTGTCTGGAGAGGGCTCAGGCAGATCACCAACTACAAGCCCAGAGCCCCCCACTCCACTAACGACTCACGCCTGGCCAACGACCTGAACGAGTTCTACTGTCGCTTTGAAAGACAATTGGAATCCCCTGAACTATCCCTTCCCTCCCCTCCCCCTTCCCACCAACTCTGTGACGTCACTCTCCATTCAGGAAGGTGAAGTAAACAGACTTTTCAAGAGGCAGAACCCACGCAAAGCAGCTGGGCCGGACGCTGTCTCCCCTGCCACCCTTAAGAACTGTGCTGACCAGCTGTCTCCGGTGTTCACCTACATCTTTAACACCTCCCTGGAGACATGCCATGTGCCAGCCTGTCTCAAGGCCTCCACCATCATCCCTGTGCCCAAAAAGCCCAGGCCAACTGGACATAATGACTACAGACCTGTCGCCCTGACCTCTGTGGTAATGAAGTCTTTTGAGCGCCTAGTGCTGCCTTCAACACCATCATCCCCGCCCTGCTTCAGGACAAGCTCTCCCAGCTGAACGTGCCTGATTCCACCTGCTGGTGGATCACAGACTTCCTGTCTGACAGGAAGCAGTGCGTTAAGCTGGGAACACAAGTCTCTGACTCCCGGTCCATCAGCACCGGATCTCCTCAGGGCTGCGTCCTTTCTCCTCTGCTCTTCTCCCTGTACACGAACAGTTGCACCTCCAGTCATCCATCCGTCAAACTCCTGAAGTTTGCGGACGACACCACCCTTATTGGGCTCATCTCTGGTGGAGACGAGTCTGATTATAGGTGGGAAGCGGCCAACCTGGTGACCTGGTGCAGCCAGAACAACCTAGAGCTCAATGCTCTTAAGACAGTGGAGATGGTTGTGGACTTCAGGAAGAATACAGCCCCACTCACCCCCATCACCCTGGGTGACTCCCCAGTCAACACTGTGGAGTCCTTCCGCTTCCTGGGCACTATCCTCTCCCAGGACCTCAAGTGGGAACTGAACATCAGCTCCCTCACAAAGAAAGCACAACAGAGGATGTACTTCCTGCGGCAGCTGAAGAAATTCAACCTGCCAAAGACAATGATGGTGCACTTCTACACAGCCATCATTGAGTCCATCCTCACCTCCTCCATCACTATCTGGTACCCTGCTGCCACTGCCAAGGACAAGAGCAGACTGCAGCGTATCATCCGCACTGCGGAGAAGGTGATTGGCTGCAATCTGCCTACCCTCGAGGACCTAAACACCTCGAGGACCCTCAGGCGAGCGAGGAAGATTGTGGCCGACTCCTCCCACCCTGGACACTCCCTGTTTCAGGCACTCCCCTCCGGCAGAAGGCTGCGGTCCATCAGGACCAACACCTCTCGACACAAAAACAGTTTCTTCCCTTCTGCTGTTGGCCTCTTCAACAAGGCCAAGGGTTCACACTGACTTAATGACTTTACTTTAATGACTCTAATATTCTGCACTACATTACTGCATCTTGTACATTTGTATTTTTTGTCATATTTGTATTTTTTGTATTTTTATATTGTAAATTAGGCAACTTATATTTTATTGTATATTTTATTTTAAATATAATTCCACTTTAGTATAGATAGTATAGTTATATAGTATAGATATTTAGTATAGACAGTCCACATATTTAAATTTAAGGATACTATATGTTTATTGTATGCACCTTCCTGCCAAAGCAAATTCCTTGACTGTGCAAACTTTCATGGCCAATAAATCCCTTTCTGATTCTGATTCTGATTCTTTAGGAAACATGTAATTCCAACAGCAGCCCCAACAGCATCCCTGCATTGATCCTTCTCTACGTTGACCTTGTCAAATTGGTGCTGGGGGTCATACAACTCCCTGCGCTTTTCAACTTTGAGAATTAATTTGATGTTGTCAATCTCCTTGAATTTTTCGCAGATTTTAAAAATCGACTTGGGGGTTCTCTCTCGGGGGTTCTCTCTCGGTAGGCTATATCTGCATGTGCAGGGATGCTGTGTGTGTTGCAACGCGTGACAACTCATTTCTCTCAAACAAACAAAACAACTACAGGCATGCTGGCTCAACAGATCAATCCATTTATTTTCATTTGTTTTTATCAGGGCAACCACATGGAACGACCGTTCATTACCAACATTGTGTAGTTAGGTTTTATGTAGGGTGAGTATTGGTAAAGTACGTAGGCCTCCAAAATAATGATGAAGTCTACAACTTTACAAATGTTATGCTGTAACTTCCTATAGTTGGCGCCGAAAAATGGTTGCCACGGTGGGCTCTTTCCTGCCAAAGTAGATTCCTTCATGGCGAATAAACACCAATTCTGATTCTGATTCTGATGTTCACCGTAGTCTACAATTAATGTAGTGAAATCTAATCTCTCAAATATATCAACCAATATGGTGTATTTTCTCATCCTGCAGCCGATTTCAAGCGTCTCGCGAAAAGATTTGACCAGCTGCCGAAACAAGCAATTGCGGCCCCTTCGCAGCCTGTGTGGGCGCCGAAAGAAAAAAGGTGGCGCTTCCAGGCGCTTCGCAGCGCTTCGCAGCGCTTCGCAGCGCTTCGCAGCGCTTCGCAGCGCTTCGCAGCCAGTATGTCCCAGGCATAATGGAGATAATGTTGAGTGCTTTTTTGAGCTTGTTTAAGAAAGAAAGTGACTGGGACGGGGGTCTTTTTTCATGTTAGAGCAATAGCCCCTCCAAATGTCTGTGCACATCCCTGGATACAGGAGATGTAAGAAAGTGTGAGAAAAGGTCAGACAGAGAAAAAACACAGGGTTGGCAGTTCCGCTGATGCGGGAGATAAAGAAATGTAGGGACCCCGATATACTGTGGATTTACCATGTTGACAAGTGGGAGCTCAGAAACTCCTTACTATGCCAATAAGAAGACCATTCTCCCCTCCTAACATGCAACCATAGAGAGCCCAGAGTAGGCCCTGTTTTTTTCAGTGTCATGCGGAGGAAGTACAGGATTTATCAAACCAAACACACAGGAGAAGAAAGTTATACTGGGAGACAGACATACACACAACATTGCCAGACGATAAATTCACAACATCTGCACGTATGCTAATACATGTGATTTTAATCAAAATCCCCCGAACTTCAGGCCAAACCTAACATGTAGGACAAGCAATTGATATACTGAGGACCAAAAACATCTATCTAGAAAAATGCATCTCTCATAATGCATTTCGATAATGTTACGGCAAAGTGACGACATCCCGCCCTCTAGAAGATACACATCAGTGTTTAACGTAAAGTTCCAAGTTTAACTGTGGGTGAAGGCGAGCATGGTTTGAATGACAGCACTCCAATGCAGACAGTTCTGTATGTACCCCGTGCACATTTTCAGCCAAGGTCCTCGGGCATTCAATCAAAGTTGGTATCATTCCAAACTTGGTTAGAGTACTCAGCTAAGCTAGTGTTTCTGCTTCCCCTGACGACAATTTGGAGCCAGAAATTATAAAGACATCACCTTCACTAGACAAGGTTTTACCAATTGGAACACAGCTATGTTTATTTTACATACTGTATGTTGCTTGCGCATTGACTGTGGAAGTCCCTATCTAGCATCACATCAAACCCAGAATACATCCTAGGTTTGGGCTAATCCCAAAATGTTTACAATGTCTGGCTCCGCGCCTCAACACTGGGATCGATAAGCATTCTCAAAGATGGTATCAATATAAAAAATTATACGATCCCTTTTCGTAATCATGATACCCCCCAGAAATGTCCACTGCACCCCCAGTCAAAGCAGGCTGCATCCGGCCCTCGATGGAAGGCAGCTTCAAGAAAGATGGGAAAGCGAATACGTTTGTGCTTCAAGGAGAAAAAACGGTATGTATTTTGTCTTATAAGGCGATGTAGGTCGTTAAAGAGTATAATCTCTGTCGTGACATCATGACACCAAACACTGAATAAATATGCCAAATTAATCAAGTAGTAGTGCGGGTGAATTGGGAACGTTTGGAGGAGTGTCCACAAAATCTTCAACTCACACCTCTGGCGGAGTTTCTCACCCGTGGAGGTTGGGGGCATTGAACCGGAGTGGGAAATGTTCAGAGCTTCCATTGGTGAAGCCGTGGTGGAGATCTGCGGCCTCAAGGTCTTGGGTGCCTCAAGGGGCAGTAACCCCTCAAACACCGTGGTGGACACTGGAGGTCAGGGAAGCGGTCCAACTGAAGAAAGAGGCCTTCAGGGATATGTTGTCCCAGAGGTCTCCGGAGGCAGTTGCAAGGTACCAACAGGCCCGATGTGCTGCGACTTCTGCTGTGAGAGAGGCAAAGCAAGAAGTGTATGCAAGAAGTTCAGAGAAGACATGGAGAAGGACTTTCGGCCCTCAGGAGAGGAAAGCGGGGAACCATCCAGCGCTGTACAGCAAAGATGTTTGCTGTGATGTGTTTGTCTGTTGACCTCAACTGAGGAGGTTATTGGGCAGTGGAAGGAACACTTTGAAGAGCTCCTAAATCCCACCATGTCCTCTAGGCTGGAGGCAGAGCCGGAGGCCATTGAGGTAGTCGAACAACTCCACAGTGGCAGAGATTGATGAGATCCGATCAGAAAGGCAGAAAGCTTTGGATGTAGAGGGGGTGTCGTGGATGACACACCTCTTCAAATCGCATGGAAGTGGGACAGCGCCTAAGGAGTGGTACATTTCCGGGTATTTTTGGCGTTCTTGGTGATTTGTGTTCTTTGGATTGGAACCGTACTTGGGCAGTGAAAGATGACGTCAAACGAGTTCACAAGAACGGAAACAATCGTGGATTTATAAACAGCCACTGCCAGCAGCTACACTGGAAGTTGAAATCTCCTTAAAAATCTAAAAGTCCGCTAACTGAAACCGAAAAATGATCTCTCCCTTTATTTGTACGTTTATGGCATCAATGTGGCTCTAGCCATATAATTTAATCATTTTAAAACAATATTTTGTGATAATGTTCGCCATACATAATGCTACCGCAATGCAAATTTTGTTATATTAACTATGTTGACTTCTGCCAAAACGTTCAACGTTAATAAGCCCGTTAATATAAATAGCCTACAGTATCCTCAGACCAGCAGTGGCGGTAACACCTGGGCTACATCTGAAAAGAGTAGCCTGAGGAGAGAGTTCCGGTTTCAGGGGCCTGAGGAGAGAGTTCTGGTTTGGAGGAGCCTGAGGAGGGAGCGCTGCACTTGGACTTTACGGATACTTTTGAGCAAGTTTACCAAATAAACGGTAAAGTAGCCTAACTGACATGCATGGCATAAATTTGCTTTATAGAACATGCCGGTCACTTTAAAGTCAGAACACAGTGTGCATTAAAACACAGTGTGCAGACTCCCGATCGTAATTCACTTCACTACATCGTGAAAGGAGACCAGAAGTTGAAGGATTTTACCATATGGACGACTAGAGATTCATCCTAGAAGTTGAGTAACGCTAGTTGGCATGTAGATGTCATTGCAACATTCGTTGGTGTCGTCGCCCTTGAGATGTCGGAGATTGTGGGTTGGATGCCGGGTGTGGGCGAACATCGGCAAAGTGTACCTCCGACGGGGGTGTGACTACATTTATTACAAATGTTTTTATATTTTTCTTCAGTACATTGATTTGACTTACTTCCATGAACTGTAAAATATCTTCACACTGATTATGGAGGTGTGGGGGGCCCAGGTATATATTTTGTCATGGGACCTGGGGATTCCTAGCAACAGCCCTGTCTATGGGGATGTTTTTCTTTTGTCCCCTTTATGTACTGTACAGATGAATGGGGCTGTACCAGAATATCAAACCTCATGAATATGAATTGACTGAGGCCTGGTTTTGAGAAGGTTGGCTTCACTGGGTGTGTGGAGAGAGGACAAATGAGATAGAGAATGGAGACAAGAGAACAAGACAGAAGGGGGAGATGAGAGGAAAGAAGATAGTAAGGAGTGCAGATACAAATAATGCATAAAACAAGAGAGAAAGAGTGAAAGAGAGAAAGAGTGAGAGAGTTAGGAGAGAGGTTCCACTCCCGTAGAGCTCCTGCTGCTCCTGCCTTCTGCCACCTGCTTCTCTTTAAGCAGTGTCCTGTCATTTAATAGCTAATCCCTTCATTCATTGCAGGGTTTATCCACCATTGTCTATCAATCCCCTTCATGCTGTGGTCAAGAGGTGGTTCAAAAGTTCATGGAGAAAGGAGAGGACACAGTGACCGAGAACATTGTGTGTGTACTCTGTGCATGTGTGTATTGTGTGTGTATGTGCACCTCTGCAATGGAATAGTTTGGGGCATAAGCAAAGAGTGGGGGTGGTAAGTGATTCATTTTTAACATCCACCATCAACCCTTTCACTGAGTTTTTCAACTACTTTAATGAGGCTAACAAAAGCTAGTTATCATATTCACTGAATAAAGTCAATGGGGATATTGAACTCTTATAGAGGAAGTGTTGTTGAAGGTGTTGCAATATAGTGTGTTGTAAACAAGAGAGACTTGAATGAAAAAATAGAAGATAAGTGACCCAGGTTATTAAGTGCAGACACTGTTGGCTCTATTTACATTTACATTTACATTTATTCATTTAGCAGACGCTTTTATCCAAAGCGACTTCCAAGAGAGAGCTTTACAAAAGTGCATAGGTCTGATCATAACAACGAGATATCCCCAACATTGCAGGTAGTCAAACATGAATCATACATTGTGAAAAAAACCAAAAATAAGTGCCAAAGGGAAAAATCATAAGAGCATGAAGTTAAACAAGTTACAATTGGGCAACAATAATCTAAAAGTGCACCTGTGGACGAGCAAAACAACAGTAAACTACCTCACAGCGAGTACAATCATTTTAATCAGTTACAGCTAACCGACAAGAGCAGCAGCTCTCTAAGTCAGAGTCCTTGTGATCCTGGAAGAAACTAACATCATGTCCAGCAGATCTTTCCTAGGTACCGTTGTATTCCCGGAACAAGTGTGTCTTGAGCCTATTCTTGAAGGTGGGGAGACAGTCAGTGTCTCTGATGGAGGTGGGGAGTTGATTCCACCACTGGGGGGCCAGACAGGGGAAGAGCTTGTGTTGGGAGCGGGCGGTCTTGAGCGGTGGGACCACCAGACGGTTGTCAGAGGAGGACCGAAGGTGGCGGGAGGGGGTGTAGGGCTGGAGGAGAGACTTGATGTAGTCGGGTGCAGTCCCATTCACCGCTCGGAAGGTCAGTACCAGGGTCTTGAATCTGATACGGGCCGTGACGGGCAGCCAGTGAAGGGAGACGAGGAGCGGGGTAACATGGGAGCGTCTGGGTAGGTTGAAGACCAGACGGGCCGCTGCGTTCTGAATCCTCTGGAGAGGGCGGGTTGCGCATGCTGGGAGCCCGGCGAGCAGCGAGTTGCAGTAGTCCAACTTGGAGAGGACAAGTGCCTGGACCAGCAGCTGGGTGGAGTGCTCAGACAGGTATCTCCTGATCTTCCGGATGTTGTAGAGGGTGAATCTACACGACCGGGAGACAGCAGCGATGTGGGCTGTGAGGGAGAGCTCGTCATCCATGGTAACCCCGAGGTTCCTGGCAGAGGACGAAGGGGTCACCGTCGCCGATCCCAGGGTGATTGAGAGGTCATGGGAGATGGACGGTTTGGCCGGGATGATGAGGAGTTCGGTTTTGGCGAGGTTCAGCTGGAGGTGGTGCTTGGTCATCCAGGCAGAGATGTCTGTGAGACAGGCCTCAATCCTGGCTGAGATCCCCGGATCGGTCGGGGGGGAACGACAGGTAGAGCTGGGTGTCGTCAGCGTAGCAGTGGTAGGAGAAGCCATGGGAGGTGATGATTGGTCCAAGCGAGGTGGTGTACAGGGAGAAGAGGAGGGGTCCAAGGACGGAGCCCTGTGGGACACCAGTGGAGAGCTGGCGGGGGTCAGACACATCACCTCCCCAGGAGACCCGGTAGGATCTTCCCGACAGGTAGGACGAGATCCACTGAAGTGCAGTGCCAGCGATGCCCATCTCGGAGAGTCTGGCGAGCAGGATCCGATGGTTAACCGTATCAAATGCTGCAGAGAGGTCCAGCAGAATGATGACGGATGACCTCGAGGCCGCTCTGGCAGACTGGAGGGCCGTGGTGACCGACAGGAGGGCAGTTTCAGTGGAGTGGCCCGTCTTGAAGCCCGATTGGTGGGGGTCAAGCAGGTTGTTCTGAGTGAGAAAGTTTGACAGTTGGTTAGATACAGCGCGTTCAATTGTTTTAGAAAAGAAGGGTAGAAGTGATACCGGTCTGTAGTTCTGGAGGACAGCTGGGTTAAGGGAGGGTTTTTTTGAGTAGGGGTCTAACTCTGGCCTGTTTGAAGGCAGAGGGGAAAGTGCCAGTAAGAGAAGAGTTGAGGACATGGAGAAGGAATCTTATGATGGAGGGAGAGATGGTTTGAAAGAGAGGGGAGGGGACTGGATCAAGGGGACAGGAGGTGGGGCGATGAGAGAGAATGAGGTCAGAGATCTCTGCCTCAGATAGGGCCGAGAAAGAGTTGATTCAGCAATTGTCAAGAGTTGACAATTATTAAATATTGTATCTCTGTACACTGGAAATAATGTGACACATTCCCCATACTTTGTACATACTTAAGTTTACTATTTACTTAGGCCTACTTTCATTTTATTACATCATTTCAAATGATAGAAAAAAGTGTGAGGTAAAACTGAAAAAACTAAAGGCTGTGCAACATGTATACGTAGTCAGTGAACACTCTGAAAGAGATTTTAGGATGATAGGTCACATTATGAAAAAGCTATTGAAGTTTGAAATACTGAAAAATTAATTGAAAAAAGTGTGAGGTAAAACTGAAAAAACTAAAGGCTGTGCAACATGTATGCATAGTCAGTGAACACTCTGAAATGGATTTTAGGATGATTGGTCACATGATGAAAAAGCTATTGAAGTTTTAATCACTAATAAATTCATAGAAAAAAGTGTGAGGTAAAACTGAAAAAAACTAAAGGCTGTGCAACATGTATACGTAGTCAGTGAACACTCTGAAAGAGATTTTAGGATGATAGGTCACATTATGAAAAAGCTATTGAAGTTTGAAATACTGAAAAATTAATTGAAAAAAGTGTGAGGTAAAACTGAAAAAACTAAAGGCTGTGCAACATGTATACGTAGTCAGTGAACACTCTGAAAGAGATTTTAGGATGCTTGGTCACATGATGAAAAAGCTATTGAAGTTTGAAATACTGAAAAATTAATTGAAAAAAGTGTGAGGTAAAACTGAAAAAACTAAAGGCTGTGCAACATGTATACGTAGTCAGTGAACACTCTGAAAGAGATTTTAGGATGATAGGTCACATTATGAAAAAGCTATTGAAGTTTGAAATACTGAAAAATTAATTGAAAAAAGTGTGAGGTAAAACTGAAAAAACTAAAGGCTGTGCAACATGTATGCATAGTCAGTGAACACTCTGAAATGGATTTTAGGATGATTGGTCACATGATGAAAAAGCTATTGAAGTTTTAATCACTAATAAATTCATAGAAAAAAGTGTGAGGTAAAACTGAAAAAAACTAAAGGCTGTGCAACATGTATACGTAGTCAGTGAACACTCTGAAAGAGATTTTAGGATGATGGGTCACATGATGAAAAAGCTATTGAAGTTTTTTTTTAAGTGTAATTTGTTGATGGTCCCTAAACATACGCGTTGTTTAGGCAGCCAAACACAAACTAAGTGGCCGGTCGTAGCGTCGCTAAACCCCGGCTACATTAGGTGCGTTCGACATGTCCTCGCTTCATGCAGCGCTGCAGCTGGCTGCAGGCGGCTGACTTGAAACAGTGAATTCTGGTTAGACTTTTTGTCCGACTTGAGACGGCGCCGAGGCTAGGTCACTGTGACGTAGCCATCAAAGTACCGTGAGATCGATTCGAGAACTGCCGGCTGTGTAGACGAGCGCATTTTCTCAAGAGCAACTGCACGGCTTCAAATGACGACACAGCTATTTCATGATTGGCCAGACTCACACACGACAACTTCGACGCTTGTTTTGTAATTATTCTGACACCTTCAGTTTCGCCAATGCTCAAATCCGGACCAAACAATTTGATTGAGTAAAACATTTGCTGAAGAAAGGGTTTTGGGCCACCTCTTCTACTAACGGAAAGACTACGTTTAATTATAAATAAAGTAACGTAAGCAAACAGCGCTTGATCGGCCATGACAGACATCAACGCAGCAAACCACGAGAAGCTGCAATGTCCAACTTCACAGAGCCGTTTTCAACTCCTCCCCGACTGCAAGCGGCTACTCTCGCCGGTCGTTTCATTCAGCCGCAGTCCATGTCGAACGCACCTATTGACACAATACCGGGCGTTCGAATGTCTGTTGAATATCGAACTTCCAACCAACTTTACCACGGTACCCTTGACTAGCTGCTGCCGCTTGACGAACAAGATGCGGTAGCCATTTCAGAATTATGGACACCAGATGACAGTAGAGTTCCACTAATGTTCTTACCTTTCAGGTGGGCTACTCATACTCCAAATGTCGGTTGCTGGTGTATTGAGTTTATTGAAATGTAGGATTGGACAGACTGGTTATGAATAGCCTGAATCATAGGCTATTAGACATCTGCGTATAAAGACTATAACCGACTGATGATGATGTGCCTCATGATGTGCCCAATCAGTTGTTAATCGCAGCCAACAAAACAGAGTAGCCTACACATGGTTATAATACCATTGGAAAACCATTTGGAAAATGACTGAACTTCGACCCTCTTTTTAATGACCAACAATCTCCGAACACAACGTTTAGAGCTGCTGCCGACCTAATCTCAAAGCCCACTTTAAGAACCCGCCCCGTTCATTCAATTGGCTTGCCCCAAACTTGTCGTTTGCTACCCCTCCTCTGTCACTCACTTGTTTTGCTAAGTAGCCTACCTTGTCATTAAATTAGACTGTGCCAAGGCTTGGGCACGCAGCAATCTACACGTAAATGGAAGCCGCTTGCAAGACAAAATGATTCATCAGTGCTAAATAACTCCGCTTGCACGAAATTGTACCATTTGTTTAGCGGTTGGTAGTATTTAGCTCGTTCATAATCAAACCACAAATAAACGGAATGTAATCCAAAAATGGTCTCGTTAGCTAGCTTCGTTACGGTAGCCGGACAAATGTAACGCTAGTGCTGCTTCTACAGACAGACTAGGTTTGATTCCTGACAGCATCACACGGCGGTGGGTTTGACACATTTTCGAAGGCGCAAGCTGACTACTTTGGCTGGCTAGCTAGAAGGAAGAGCAAATCGTTAAACTACTGTATAGCTGGCGAAGTGTGCCAGGAAAAGAGGATACACTTTGTGGTGAGAACGGTGCCATTTATTCGCTCCAATCATATGGATGTCACTCATGTACATTTTGCTAGCTAAATGATCGTGTCTTGGGGTCTAGTTTGTTGCCGTTGGATGTCGCGACTGTGCAGCCAGTACCAGTAGTTTGTCCCGTTTTCTGAGGGACGGACTCGGAAGACTGCATTGGACCAGGGTGGCAGAGACAGAAAATCAAACGACAGAAATTAACAAGCATTTTACAAATTGCCCTCAAGCAGTAGCCATCTTCCTTAATAATCTAAAGATAAGACTAGAGTGGACCGAACATCTAGGGAGAGGCCCTCCGTTTTGACACTACCCCCTCTTCCCTGATTCCCCCGTGATTTATTTAGAATATACTGGCGAAGTCGGACGGTTCTCAACAAGGGGACAACTTAACAGCGAGGCCCCACATTCCCCTCCCCCATTCCTATCTAGACCCTTTTACCACAACCTCGCCCGATATCGGAGCAGAGATTGGGATTTTGAATTTTGTACAGGTAGATCGGTGTAATCATCAGGTCCCGTCTAAAACCGGGCTGCCTAAACCAGGAGGATGACTCTGGAGTCCATGATGGCTTGCTGCCTGAGCGAAGAGGCGAAGGAGTCGAAACGAATCAATGCCGAAATCGACAAGCAACTCCGTCGAGACAAACGGGATTCAAGGAGAGAGCTGAAATTACTACTTCTCGGCAAGTCATACTGTCATCTATATTTTCCAGTCTTTGATCGATGTTCTCAATTTAGATGTACGTTTGCTAACGCTAGCTAGCTAAAATGTTAGCCTGGCCTTCTCGACCTGGTTTAGCTACTGCTAGCTAGGTAGCATTCAAACAGCTAACGTGCAAGCTAGCTTCGTTATCTAACGACAACATTTAAGCAAGCTTATTCTACATTTTTTACGTTTGGTGTGATCGAAGGCATCTTGACGAAATCTTCACGCAAGCACGATATATAGCTACAAGCATTTTATATTCTAGGTAGGCAGCTGTTTAGCTTGCAACACTGATATTAGGGAGTCTTCACTTAGTTTATCATTCACACGTTAGGCTAGATGTCATACATGATGGTATTTAAACGTAGCAAGCTGCAAAGTGCTTGCAACATAGTTGTTTAAGGCACCAAGGCACATATGAAATTGTAAGATTTTGCTCTGTTCTTTATTATCCAGGCAAGATAGTTAGCAAGTTGGGAATATGTTTGTGGCGTTGCAGATTTTAAGTCTTTGAGGCATCCATGATGGACCAGATGTACAATGAGAATGTATGGGCCCTTGACTAAAATGGTAGCTATTGTTTGCAATATAACTTTTTCTCCATTGGTTCTTGACAGATCTCCTGCCTTTAAGACGTATTTATTTTATATTTAGTGCTGGTTAAGATTGCCTAACCATCCTACCCACATACCCGTGCAGTGACAATACAAGGGGGACCTCATTATGTCCTAGCAGGACCAGGAAGTGTGTTTGTGGGATACTCAGTGTTTAAACCTATTATTGACTCTAGAGTAAAACACTAAGAACAGGTTGTTCTTGGCTGGTGAAAAGGATGGGCAACACTGCACATTTTGAAAGCATTTGTTGAAAGATGTAGTTGGGTAGGGTAGTCTTTGGTGCATTTAGGCCTACCTATTATCTGATCTGCACTCCTGTTCTTACATTTGGTAACTCCATCTACTTGATCAAACATACAAATGGGGTTTTGTCAATTAGTTGTAATGTGTTTTCTGCAGGCTAATTGATCCACTCTAGTCAAAATGTAATCCACAGTACTTGTGTTTAATGTGTCGGTAAAGTGGGTTTTAAAAAGCAAATTATCCTCTTTGAGGACAATTAAGTCTATATAGGTTACCTCCTTTGTTTCAAAACGTTTGCTCCTGTTTCTAGCCCACCAAACACAACCCAGGTTACCTGACATGTGGCTTCCTTCTGTTCATTTCCCTGCTGACTGGCTCTGCAAGGAAAAGTAGGCCACACCAGATCCACGATTCATTATTGTATTCTTTTTACTCTGCTACTCCTAGTCCCCAATGTTACCCTTTACTGAGAATTTTTAAAACTGGTTACTGCTCTGACAACTTGGTTGTCTGGGGGCTGCTCTGATAACTTGGTTCCTCAAGTCAGACTTTACACTGCTTTTCTTTTAGAGGACAAGAATTGGCCATTTTCAGGATCATAAAAAGGAATAATCTCATCTCAATATGTTGAATCCGTTCTGTGTGTGTGCTTAAATGTGTATGTCTTCAAATTTGTGTGTCGAAGTGAATGGTTTGTGTGTGTTTGCATGAGCCGTGATCAGCCATGCTGTAAATGGCCTATCTTAAGTGAGTTAAGGCTGTCACTGGAAGCCTGGATAAGGACGTGTTAGGCAGGATTAGTCCAAGTTTTAATAGGCTTTGTGAAACACAGCCGCAGATGTCACTGACTCCAATGATCCCCTCAGCCTTCCTCTCACACAGGGGTGTAGGAAGTTCAGGTAGCCCCTGTGTCTCCCATATTGTCCATGCTGCCAGTGACTGCAGTCTGTCAGAGCCCAGAGTGGAGATTACATCTCCATGGCACTTTGTTGTTATTGCTCAGCCTGAGGCAATTAGTGGTGTACTGTTCCATAGGTTGAAGTGTTTCCCCTATGATTTTTTCCAGGGGGGGGGTTGACACATTTTGCCCCCCTTTTATTTTCAATGGAAGTCAGGTGACAGGCCCCGCAAGGCAGTGTGAGATACCTGGCAGCGCAAACAGGTAGCCTAGCAAGAGAACCAAACCCTATTCTAAGCGTTCATTAGGGCATTTGTGGGTGAGCTACGTCAGTATGTTGCCAGTCAAAACTAAATTAGCTAGCATAGCACAGTATGCACGGAAGTAAATGCTATTCCCAGCACCTCACTGAGCCTTGTGTGGAGCGAATAGTCAAATTCACAAAAATGTTGTAGCTGCCAGTGGATCTAGTGTACAGTGCCAGGTGATCAGAGCCCTATACTATGAAGCTGGATTTATGGTCAGCGAGGTAACTTCAAGTTTAACTTTCAGTGTCACAACGGTGGTTCACTTCTTACCAGGATCGATCACCATGGTAACTCATGCTGCACACTTACCTGCTCGGTAGCAGGTTATGAGATAACAGATCAACATGCATAAAATCACCGCCTACTGATCAACCGACATTTTCTTGAAAAATGGCATCACCATTTGTCGAAGAATCCGTGGATCTAATTGGATGGAAAACACTATTGTATTCAGAGTCAGATCTACTGCTGCCTTAATGAGTGATATTGAGAAGGCCATTAACTTATGCATTCATAGAGTATGCAAGTTTCTGGCAACATTCCATTCTTTTTTTGGAAGGAGCTACAGTGTTGCTTTTCGCTTGAATTATGCTCTTCAACTCTTGGTATTTGTTTACAATTTTAGTTTGCTCTTGTTTGTAGTACGGCGCTTGTAGACTTGTCCATGTTGGTAATTGTTCATATTTTGCAAAGCCCCTTATTTATGTGAATGAGCTCATCGTTCAATTGAGGAAACCTGGGTTGAGTTAAGGAGTTGATAACCACTTTCGCGATAATGCTTAGTGCGATCGCGGTTGTTGGGCTTAGTGAAGCAAGATGAAGAGAATTTATCCCGGACATGTTGAACTTGCTTCGTAGTACAGGGCCCAGGTGTATATAACAAGGGCAACGTTGCGCTAACTTTAGTCGCTAATTAATTAAACTTTATCTTGCGTGTCTGTTTTTTTGGAATATATATATATAGCCTCATTATATTTTGTTATACTTTTAAGGGGGCGTAAGGTCGTTTGGGGCGGCATTTAGCTGCTTCTAACCCCAGTGGCTCTGTGTCCACTTGGGTGTCAAACAAACTAACCCACAAGGTCTCATCACCGTACCAGATCTCCTCCTTCTCCCTCGCTGTGCCCCCCCCACCCTCCCTCCCCCTAGTGATGCACTGATGCCCAGGGTCTGGTCTAGGCCCAGGCCCGAGGGCCATATCAGGCCATAGCAGCAGGAAGCTCCACAGATCAGTAGTGTGCCTCTACTTGGTCAAAACACAAAAGCTTAGGAGCTGTGGCCTCAGCTGCTGGTGGGCAGTAAAGTGAAGGCCACTGACACACTGTTTTCTCCAGCACCACCACCACCACATGGTGTTTGACTGTGCTGCACCACATCCTCCAGGCCTTTGTACTGAAACTAGAAGTTTTGGCCCTGCGTGATTATGGCTGGGCTGTATGGCTAGTAGGGCTGGGCGATATATCGAATATTAGCGATAATATCGCAATCATTTTGACGACGATGTAAAATGTGAAAATATTGTAAATATTAAAAATCCTAAGAAACCAGAAGGTAGCCTAATTAATGTGCTACCAGCAAGGGACATGTGCATCACAAAATTGATTACAATGCATTGATGTCGCTCGTAAATTTTCCGTCCGCGGCATAAACATTCATATGAAAAATAACATTCTCAGTAGCCTAACCCGTTTCATCTAGACCTATAATAGACTAGTCTCATCTGGGTCTCATTTACCTGACGTCATTCGTCGTGATTCGCATACGTGCCAGAGCCAAATGGCTGAGGGTGGTTGTGAGATCGTCCTTAAAAACGCTCCAAGCGTTTTAAAAGCTGAGATATGGAACTTCATTTAGGATTTTACCAATAGGCTGGGAAGCATGAACTGGATAAATCGCATGCAATATGCAAAGCCGGTCACACAAATTAAATACGTTGGGAACACTTAAGGAATCATAAGTTCCGGCCTGAGTTTCTAGCAACAACAACTGCCGCGGAAAATGCAAACTCAGGGCCAGCAACTCCGAGGATTGATGTAACTCTGTTTTCAATACTGCTAATCTGCTGTGTTCAGACTTTGTTAAATAAAAAAGATTGTTTATATCTTACTACTTGTATTTTTGGATAATAAACATAACCATATGAAGTAATATAGAAAACTGTATTATATTGAACTATACAGTATCTTAATGCATTCTGTCTGTCAAAATATCCTATATGGCTAATATAAAAATGTATTTGACGCATCGAGATATCGAATCGCTGACATGATAATCATAATCGAATCGGGAGATTAGTGAAGATTCACACCTCCTAGCAGCTATGCAGCCCCACATGCAACAAACTGCAATGCACTGTGTATTCTGACACCTTTCTATCAGAACCAACATTAACCTTTCAGCAATTGGAGCTGCAGTAGCTCATCTGTTGAATTGGACCACACAGGCCAGCTTGGCTCCCCATGTCCCCCATCCGCCGGGTCACCACCTTTTCTTCCTTGGACCACTTTTGATGGGTACTGACCACTGCAGACCGAGTACCCAGTCACCCAATAACAATTTGGCCCTTGTCAAAGTCACTCAAATCCTTACACTTGCCCATTTTTCCTGCTTCTAACAGCTCAATCAACTTTGAGGACAGCATGTTCACTTTCATGGTAAATATATCCCACCCACTGACAGGTTCCATAATAACAAGATAATTAGTGTTATTCCAGGGATCTAAATAACCTTTTTACTCTGTAGCGCTGGTGCTATCAACTTTTAAAAAGTTAGGAGCACCTGCAACAACAAAAGATGGAGCACGCTCTTCAAATTTGTTTAATAGTTAGCTCCCTGTCATGTAACAATGGAGCACAAAGAAAAGGAGTGATTGACAGCATATTCACCAATATTAAATCTTGATTAAAGTTAATGTAAAAATTAAGTTTAATTGGCTATGTAACATTAGATAAAATGGTGGACCCGTCACTATTAGCTCACAGCAGGCACGTACTTTGTAGTAGGCTAATTGGCAAGCATTTTGTAAAGAAATTAATACGGGCCCCACCATAACTATTATTTGCACTTGCACAAATTCTCCCAAATATGTTTTGAGGTTGCACAGATATAATTTCGGGAGCATATGCGACGTGGCAATTTCGATCCCTGTATTCACTTGTCAATGTAATGGCTGATCTGTGTGTGTATATCAGTGGTGGCTGGTGACTCAAATTGGGGAGAATAGGAGGAAAAGCAGCAAACGGCATGTTTGTAACAATGATCTGACTAGCAACCTATTGCAAATGTACTATAGGATTAGTGAATGCAACTGAAGTGTATCCCCATCTTCCATAGCTCTAAGTAACAATTATCATATCATCATACTGTATAGCCTATTGATCGTTTTACAACACAAAGGATGAATATTAAAAAGGGGCCAGGCTTAACAAGAAGACTCATCTAATCACTATGGGCTCTAGATGGGAATGAACAACAACTTTTACACAACACCCTCTGATTTAAAAAATGAAAAACAAGATACAGATAACTTAACCAACCCTTCATTGCCTACCTTGGTGTCACCAGGCAAATTTGGTCGATGCACTTTTCCCCAGAAGCTTGAATATTATGTCAGCAGTCATTGGCCACTTTATTAGGTACACAACCCTAGTACCGGGTTGTGGACCCCCTTTGCCTTTAGAACTGCCATAAATCTTTGTGGCATACTTTCAACAAGGTGCTCTATTGGATTGAGATATGGTGACTGGAGGCCATTGGAGTACAGTGAACTCATTGTCATGTTCAAGTTTGAGATGATTTGCTTTGTGACATGGTGCATTATCCTGCTGGAAGTAACCATCAGAAGATGGGTACACTGTGGTCAGAAAAGGATGGACATGGTCAACAACAATACTCAGGTAGGCTGTTGCATTTAAACAATGCTCAATTGGTACTAAGGGGACCAAAGTGTTCCAAAAAATATATATTCAAACAGAGTATTTTAATACATGTTTTGGTACTCGACAGTGGAGCCTATATACTTGATATAAATATAAAGTATGCTTTTTACCAGCCAGGCACACTACTATTGCAGTTTCCTACAGAAAGTGATTATATTTGTGCCGGTGGGCAGGGGCAGAGCCTGACGTAAAAATGTGGGCCTCTGCCCAAACTTATGTCCTAGTATCGGTTAGATGTCAGTGTAGATTTTAGAGAATTTTGGAAAATGTATTGCATTAATTTGAGAGCAAAATAGTTTCGGAGCTTTACATAATATAAACTTTACATTGGACTCATATTGTTATATTTGCCGAATGTATTTAACTATGAATATTATTATATTTAACTTGTAACAGACTTGTGTCCGTTTTGGCCACATTTGTGCAGAGAATTATGACAAACTGTTTGTTAACTCCGAATTGATTTTCCTTCCGATTCTCAGAAAAAGCTGTTTGTCCCGCGCATTGATTCTGAGTGTGCAAGGTGAAAGGGGGCTATTCACTAGGGCTGCACGATGAATCAAATTTTAATCACGATTTCGGCTTCTCACGATCAAATTCACGTGTGCGAGCGATATTTAAAAATCGTCATTCTGTTCATAGAACGGAATGAAGCTGTCAATCTTACTGTCTCTTGAACAGTGTGACTAAGTGGGTGTGGTCTGGTTACCTGGTAACTCCCCTTATGGCTAGCCTGTTACTGATTGGGAAGCTGAAAGTGTCAGGGTAAGACTGAGGTGCTGATCTCCCCCCCTCGGGCCAACTGTCTTTTTTTGATCATATAAGGCCATTTCTGCTCTGTGCAGCTGTGTGCATGTTGTCCGTTTCAGAGAGAGGGAAGGAGAGTGTGTGTGTTCAATCCCTTAATGCCAGGGAAGTGGAGTATAGCCTCATTAGCCAAAATCTTGAATGTAGATATTTTCCTAGGTGCTCACCTTTCTAAGGTGGGTGTGTTCTTTACGTGTGCTTGCCACTGGCCCGAGGAGTGCCAGCCATGACACGAGTACACACCCTGACCCTCCTATTTCTCACTTTCTCCAATTTGCATGGTGTTTTTCATTTTACACATGAGAATAATTGCACTGCTAAATGGGGTCATTTGTAGGTCTCTTGAGATGTGGGGGTGTATGAGGAAGCTACATGTTAACTGTCCCACATAGACCTACTGCTGCTCTGCTTTCAGATGGAGCATACACAGCCTGGTTCTCTCAACTAAAGCTCCATCATTCTTTTCACTATCCCTGCTGCTGGAGTCTAACTTTCCTAACTTATTCCACTCCTCTCTTGTCAGACTTTGCTTTGTGGCCTTGATTTTCCTTTTTGTAGATTCTCGTCCTATTCTGCCTTTTCGTCTCAGTCATTTTCTACCCCCAAGCTCTGGTTCTCTGTTTATGCCAATCTGGATATATCCCATGTCAAGGCCCCAGAGAAGGGGGCCAGTCAAAGTAGCTGAACAGCAGCTAATAGCAGCGTGTCACTGCAGCACGCCTCACCAGTACAGGATGAAGCTCTAGGGCTTTTATGAAGGACTATTTGATTTGCTGCTCACTCCCACCCACTCACACAGAGCACTAAATGCACACTCACTGCCAAACAGACGTAGTTGAGGCATATGAAGGTGGTCAAACTAAGGTGTGTGTGCGTGTGCGTGTGCACGCGCCATAGCGTGTTCGCGTAATTTGCTCCTCTATCACACCCACGCGGACTGAGCACTCAGCAAAGCTGAGATGCGTTCAGTGCAAAGCAACCATTTTGCCCAGATACAGGAGGGAGTACTGTTTTAAAGCTGAAATAACTGCTGCTTGTGTGTGCCAAATTGAGCCACCAAAATATAGGTAACATCTATGCCCTGAGGTTGACCACAGGATTTCTTTGTAGACAGTTGGTTGGCATTGTGTATTTGTGTACATTGTATGCCTTGGAGCTGACTACCTGCCAGCGACAGAGCCAGACCGGCACCTCACACATACAGACATCGTTCATCCTAACTGACCATTTGCATGCATGTTTACCATGATGCAAATATCTCTCAGGATTTCCATAGCTGATAAATCTGGACAACCAAGTTCATAGACAGAGAAAATCTGTGCAGACAGCCAGACACACAGGCCTATCCAGCAGGGGTGTCACAGTCATCAGCAGTTTTTCTCTTGTTACAAGTTGACATCATTTAGCCAATGAAAGGATTGTGAAATCCTGCCTGGTCAGCCATCTTTAAAGGAGTCATTGAATGCAAAATCGAGTTTACCATGTCATATTTGAATAACGACAGTTCGGTGGGTAAAATGGCTACAGTGAACTTGGGCTGAACGATTAATTGCATTCAATAATAACATTGCGATGTGACAAAACAACATTTTGTAATGGCAAAGGCTGCGATTTTACTTTGGTCACGTGACATGCGAGAGTAACGCAGTTTGCAGACGAACGATCAACTTTGCACGTTACACTTTACCTTGACCTGTACGATGGCCTCAGGCTAGACAGAACCTGACACTACAAACACTTTGCCAATTATTGTGCAAAACCTGCCTGGCTAGTGTTGCTACCTCACGGGGCAACACCACCAACCAAATTCGGCCCTAAAATAACCCCACAAAGCCATGTACGATAGCTAAAATTCTGAACACCAGTGTGTCAAATAAGCCAAATAACACCCGACAGGATCACTGATCTAAATGTTTTTTTCTTCCCAAAATGCTAGAGCTTTAGTTTAGTTTTTAAGAAAGTGCAATGCACATGTTATCAGCCTGTTTAGCTTTGATTTACCAAATTAATTTTAGAAGAGGTACAGGCGGTATGTTTTCCTTAATTTTTCAGAACTTTGTATGTTATGTTGCTGACTGGAGATCAGTAGTATACATTTATATTCATTAATAATAAATCCTATAATAATCGCATATTAAATTGCAATATTAGTCAAAATAATTGCAATTAACATATTTTCTGAAATAGTTCAGCCCTACAGTGAACCTCAAAGTCCATTGACACCTCTTTCCTATGCAAATCTCACAATTAGAAACCGTAAAACGGGCGGTTTCCAAAAACTCCACCTTATTTGGCTCTGGTCTGTACATTTCTCACGCCCCAACATTTACATACACATCTACAATTCACGATGCATGTTTGGCTATGTTGCGTCTTTGCTTCACAGCTTTGCTCGTTGTAAACCAACCAATCTGCGCCCAGCTCATCTAGATATTCATGAACATACCATGAAAGGGAGAAAACCTCGTTTCATTCTAGGGCTATTTCACAGGTTTGCATTAGGGCGATGGAACAGCACCCGGGCCATTTTCAGCCCAACCAATGTTGCATACCCCAGGGTTTCGCCCCTGTCTGACGGCAAACCCCACCCTACTACCTTAACTAACAACTTTTCTGCGGGAAACCCTGCATACCCCAGAGTTTTTCCTGCATAGAGAGAATTTGGGCGCACGCCTAAACCGTTTTCCAGAGCGCTCATTACAAATCCCGAGCGCCTAAGGCAAAAAAAGTCAGCGATGAAAGAAAAAAACGCGTGCAATGCATGTCAGCGAGTATGTTTCAAGTAGGTAGCCCAACCATCGTTCTGTTTTGATCAATAGATCAATTATCACCCTACGTCACACCACTCAGGCACTCAGGCTCAACTGCGCATGTCGGGGATTGCAGGACTTGACATGAACTTTTCGAGTCACTACATTTATGTTTCATTTGTCCATGCACAAAAGTCACTTGACCCCGGCCCGATTTAAATGGCCTGACCGAGTGATCAGGCAAAACTAGCCTTATAACGGAGGTCGCTTTCTCAGGCAAATGATGAATGAAACAGGCGGAGATATTGTGGAGATATTTCACGCTTGCCACGCTAACTAGTTCGTCGGCTGTTTGCAATGTCTGCAAAGTGAGTGGTGGTGGTAGTACTGTTAAGTACAATACTACCAATGTAATCAAGGACATCCAAAAGCACAATGCTAGGAGCACGCCGAAATCCTGCAGCTCAACAACTCTATACTGTGTAGAATCTACAGTGTAGATTAACCTGTAGCGTCGCACATATGTGATCGTTCGAATGCGGGTGTCACAGCGTAACGTTGCATACATGCTATTTCTAAAATTCCAACTGAATATTTTTCGATAGACAAAAACTATGCGAAACGCTGTATGGCTTCAATATGTAGAAGGCTAACAGGTAACACTAGCATGCTAGTAGCATTGCTACGAGTATGCTTGCTGTGGGGACCGTCCGAAATATTTAGAACTCACGCATCTAAAGGTTCGGTTAACTCATGCTGCTGACAAATGCTGAAAAAATGGATGGATCGGCTAAGTTTTCCGATCCCCGATCCAGCTTTTTTGTCTAGATCGGGGCCGATATCCGATCTTGGTATCGGATCGGTGCACCCCTAGCCATAAGTGTACGCCAGGTGTTGAAGTGTTGTCTGTCTGCGTACGTCTTGCATGGTTCCCCCTAGATTTTGCAGAGTATCCTCCTGGCAACTCATTGACTTCTGCAAAGGTGTGTGTGTGCGGGCACACTGCCGTGTAGTTTACTTTGCACTGTTGCATCGGGGGCGTAATCCAAGCTCCCTCTATGCCTCTCTGCTATCTGGAAAGGAAAGTGTTATCAAACCCAAGTAGTATGAGCTATTAAAACGTGACCTTCTTTTTCTAGATCATCCTCAAAAAAAGAATAGACAGATTCAAGTTAGGATATCCAAAATGCCGGACATGGAACCGTTTGAGAATAGGGAGGCATATTTCCTCCTTAAGGGACATTGGTGGGGTTGGGGTGGGTAGAAGTGCTGGGAAGACTGAAACAGGAGTATGGTGTGTTGTCTGGAAGAAGAGGAAAGTGACACAGCTGAGGGAGAGAGAGTGGAGAATGATCTTGTGACGGGGTCACGAGAAATAAATCAGACATTTAGTAAGTGATCCTCCTGCTGCTTCACTTAGGCTGTCTGCTCTGTTTCTACACGGCAGGCACCAGCAAAATGATATATAACCTGTACTTGTGGATCCCCTCTCCTCCTCTCCAGCTGACCATTAGTGAATGCAACATGTTTGGGGACTAGGTCCAAATACAGATAAGGACAGCAATAGAAACACGTTTTGACTAAAGATGCAAATACATAGAAGTGGCCATGGTTATCAGATACACTGTTTCTGCATGACTTGATTGATGGAAGGGAACCAGCTGCCTGGCCCGACAGTAGATAGTAGGGCAGCAGTTTCCTACTCCTCGGTATTCAACCTTGAAGACTTGCAGGAGAGAAGGCCCTTCCAGTCACAGTAGCGAGTGAAAGAACAGTGAGAGGAACGGAGGTATGCAGAGAGGGGGTGGGGGGGAGGGAGGAGGGAGCCTGAGGGCATCATAGTTATATTTACTATCCTCTAGAAAAGAGGGGTTGAGTGAGTGAGAGACAAAATTGCAACAAAACGGAAAGGGATAGAGGAGAGGTTGCCATGGCAACCACAATATGGCTGCTCTTCAAAAACCTTGAATGCTTGAATGTAGGTGGTGTGTGTGTTCTTCTGTCTTCTGCTTCTCTTTCAGTTTGCACATACTGTGGATCCCTGTCCATTTGATTTGATGAGAAATTGAGGATTTAGCTGGCAGTGGACCAGTGCCTTGAGGGTTAAGCTTAGGTTCTGGTTATGGGGAGAGTGATGGAATGAAATATGGGTAACTAGCTCAAACCCTATAACAAAGCAAAACTAGCAGGATGGTAAGAGAGAAATACTTAAAAAATGCAGGGCCTTTAACAGAATTGTCACACTTGTTTAGCAATGTAGAATTTAGCAAGGAAGTATATTGTTCAAATGGCTTACCTATGTGTATATGTCTGCCTGACTGTGTGCCTGTGTTATTATTACTGTGTAATGGACCTGCTCTTTCTAAAAACACACCATGCCACCCTTGTAAACTTAACCTACTGTAGACCGATTAAAACAAACCCTTCACAGTACTAAAGAAAACAGGACTTGCCGTTCTAGTTGACAACTGAATCAGAGACTATAGAGAACCTGGTTGCTCATTGACGGGGCTGTTTTTAAGTTCTATGCCGTCTTTGTCACTCTCCAACCATCCTCTAATTCCTAGATCCTACATCCTTCCCCTGCCCTGTCAAATATTAGACATTAGACAGCATTTAGTTTAGCATAATCCATTTAGGTTTGTGCCAATTGGGTTTTGTAATCCTGGGAAGACCCTGTTGAGGTCCACTCTGTTTTGGGGTCAAATAGATGCATATGACCTATGTTAGGAGAGGGAGAGCAAGAGGGAGGGTGCTTTGTGCTGAATGGTCAGGGCCAGAGTAGCCAGGGGTGAATATGAGAAGCTTGTTGGCTGGTCCATGTTTGGAAAGTATTTGCGTTGTGAGACATTTTTGTTGGACTTGAAGAATGCCACACTTCTTCTAATGGAGATGTCCTCTCTGAATTCCTCTTCAAACTGTTAGACTGAACTCCCTCACTTTCTTCCCCCTTGTCTGTCTCCTTCACCAAGACAGTTTTATTTCTGGAATGTTATAGGCTTACTGGTTCCTCTGTTCTGTTTGACCATTCTGCTACCATTCTCTGCTTTTAGTGTGCTGTTCTAGGTTCTCACCCTGAGTGTGTTGTGTTGTCCCTTCAGCTGTGCTGCATTCAATGTGTTTGTGCTGTTATATGTCCCCCCCTGCTCTGTTTGGTTCCCTCTGACGGTCTGCTGTGCTGGTGTTTTTAGGCACAGGAGAGAGTGGAAAGAGCACGTTTATTAAGCAGATGAGGATCATCCACGGGGCGGGCTACACAGACGAGGATAAGAGGGGCTTCACCAGGCTGGTCTACCAGAACATCTTTACCTCCATGCAGTCCATGATCCGTGCCTGTGAGAACCTCAAGATCCCTTACAAATACGAGCAGAACCGGGTGAGTTACACTGGCACACTGAACCAAGCACAATTTAACATCCCTCATCCCTCTTTTTAAAATGTCCCTTCTTTTACTTCTTCTCCCCCCCTTCATCCCTCTGTCCCCTGCAGTCTAATGCCATGGTGGTGAAGGAGGTGGACATTGAGAAGGTATCTGGGTTTGACCAGCCGTACATCAGTGCCATCAAGACCCTGTGGGCTGATCCAGGAATACAGGAGGCCTATGACCGCCGCAGAGAGTACCAGCTCTCTGACTCCACCAAATAGTATGTATTTGTGAGTGGGTGTTTGTGTGTGTGCATACGTACAGCTTGTCTGTGTTTATGTGCATGTGTGTGAGTTTGGGGAGAAATGTGATGCCAAAATGGTGTGTGTGCTTGTGTAGCCGGTGTGAATCGGTGAAACTCACTCCTCAAGTATGTAACAGGCCACCCGCGTCATTGAATAGCTAGCTTTTGTTGGGCGTAGCTGGTAGTGGTGGCGCTTGGGAAGTCAGAGATGGCATCATCCATCACCGTGAATCGAACGCGGTCCGGAAAACTCTGGCGGAACTTGCAAGGCCACGTCTATCATGTCACACTTGCACGTTTGCTTATGCGCGTGTGTGTTACGTGTGTACGATCTTTGGTGGTGTTATTTGCAGAGGCGCTTTCATGTGTGTACATGGAATTATTTATACGTGTGTGTGTGTGTGTTTGTGGTATGTATGTATGTATGTATGTTTCTGTGCTTGGGTTACGTCGTGCTGTGCTCGTCATTCAGTTGCCTCGACTCCAGAGATTGGGAGCATTATCTCAGACGTACACCGATCCCTCAAATGCAAGCGGGAAAACCTCTGCACATTTAATTTGTTATGGATGTGGTAAACTGAGTTGCATGTGTGTGGAATGATTTCTAGGCTGTATTCGAAGGTGGAAGGTGGTTGGTGTTCGATGTGAAGATGAGCTACTTGACTCAAACACTAGATTAAAGCTGAGCCACTGCATCACCTCACTCTGCCCCCTGGCTGTAGGTTGAGTGTATTTCAACCTAATACTGTATTTATTCCTGCCCCTAGGTCTGGCGTGGGAGGAAGTGCAGTGTTTCCCCTTGGTTTACAGCTTTGGGGGTGGGGGGGATGTTATAGGAAAGGTAACCTTAAATGACTTATTTTGTGATCTGCCGCTTTATAAAAAAATAAAAGTATATATAATGGTAGGGGAAACACTGGAGTGTATATGTGTGTGTATGGACTATGCATCAGTGTATTTGAACATGTCTGACACATGCATGAGTTTGAGTCATCGGCTACCCAAATAAGTGTGTGTGTGTGTGTCTCCAGTTACCTTAGTGATATTGACCGTGTGACGACCGAGGGCTATGTGCCCACCCAGCAGGATGTGCTACGGGTCCGGGTTCCAACCACCGGTATTATAGAGTACCCCTTTGACCTGGAGAACTGCATCTTCAGGTAGATGCCTAGTAACAGGAACCCTGCATCAGGCACAAGGCAGAGGCTGCCCCCTGCCCACTGCTCCTGGGCTAGGCAATTGTCCACTCCTCTGGCTGAGATTAGAGTTGAGGGAGGATAATCCTGACCCCTGACCTGTGGTTAGGGGGTAACGTTTGCTTGTGCCCGGGACCTAGATGAGTTCTGGATTTCTCAAGGGAAGCTGGCCCGGTCCTATCCGGTACCCTGACACGGAAGGTTAAAAGGTGACGTCATAGACCCTCATTCTACAGGTGGCCTGTGTATGGCCTCTGCGCTGTGAGCTCCATGGAACTCTTCTAAGAGATGGATCTATTGAAACTGTTTGGAACTGAAACAGTTCCAATATGTAGCCAACTTCCTGGTTTCCTCTATGACATCATCTGTCTAACCAGTATTACTCCAGCTAGCTTCTGCTGCTCCCACTGATGTCCTTGCCATGTTCTTGTGTGACACACACAGGTCCCAACTTAGCAACCTCTTTGAGACTGGGCTGGAGAACAATATTATCTGAACAAGACCATAGAACTGTTAACTTAACAACCAACCTTGCTTGGAAAGTCTTTATTGTAATGGAAGAGCTGACACCTGTGAAGAAATTAGAAGTAGGGTTGGCTTCTCTATGATGACAAATCTCTGGTCTCACAGAGGTAAGCTAAGGGTCTGGGAGTGGCGGTGAATGATTTGACTAACACCCTTGTATCTCTTCGACATGGTACGGTCTCCCAAGCCTCATCCACCAGACCAATCCACTGGAATGGCAGGGGGTTTTGGTAACTGTCTTGTCACGCTTTATATGACTGTTGTCCTTGTTTCTCTCTCGCTCTCTCCCCTCTCTCTCTCTCTCTCTCTTTTTTCCCCCCCTTCTCTCTCTCTCTTTCCCCCCTTCTCTCTCTCTCCCTCCCCCCCCTCTCTCTCTCTCTCTTTCTCTCTCTACTTGTCTATTCATAGCTATCTAACTGATCTGGACCGTATCGCAGAGCCCAACTATCTGCCCACCCAGCAGGACGTGCTCAGGGTCCGCATCCCCACCACTGGGATCATAGAGTACCCCTTCGACTTGCAAAGCATCATTTTCAGGTAGAAGGATGCTCGCTTTAGCTTCCATATGGAGACTCGAGTGAACCAGTCAATCATCCCATGTGTTCTGCCTGTCTCCTGAACCCATCCGCTCATTAACGTTGTGCCTCCCCCATCTTGGATGTAAAGTTTATTAACTGCAGAAAGCTGGCGTTTAGCGCTATGCCCCATATCCGCCCCCTGTGTCTCCATGCACATTCACAACACACACCTTCTCTGTTCTTACTCGCACACTCCTGCACTCTCCTCCATCCCCACATTAACATTCTCATGAGCCCAAAGTCCTACATTTTGTGTCTCAGTAAATGGGTCACCTCGCTCCACTCTTCTCTTCCTCCCCCTATCCTCTCTTCCTTTCCTCTCCTCTGCCTGGCAGAAGAAACGAGGTCGTCCTCCGCACTGGAGGAGGGTTATTTTGGGCCGCAGGTCCTGCAGAGCTCTGATTGGCCTCAGGTCTCTGTGGACCCCAGTGGACTGGGCCACCACCAGAGGGCACTGATGAACTGCAAATTAAAATCCCATCTGTTACATGAGACCATTTATTTCCTAACTCAACCTAGTGTATGTATATACCATACATACTCAGAAACATCCATTCTTTGAATCACGGTGTCGATCTCATGTGTCTGAGGAGTTGATAAACGCTATGAAACTAAGACATGAACTCTTCCTACAAGAACTGGCTGACCTTGACAGGACGATCAGGTAGTCGGCAAGGAGAAGAAGATGAAACAGAATGGTTATTAGTAGGGGTCCAATCATGCTGACAGTGGAGCTATAAAAGCTATCAGCGTGTAGGCGTGTTCCACACCCCTCTGCTCTAGGTCACAGAAACCTGCCTCTGTACATTCTCGTCACATGCAATCTCAACCCTCCACCAACCAAGCTCTGGATAAGAGCGTCTGCTAAAATGACTTAAAACCAAGGAATCCCGCAGTCAACGTCCTTCTCCACCCACCCTCCCTTCCTTTTGTACTCTACTGCCCCTTCGTCGGTCTTCCGTACTCAGTCCTCCACCTTTCTGGCTCTCCTTTTCATTCTTTTATTTCTGTCCCCTTTGCTTTTTATTCTTTTTAATTCCTCCATCTGTTCTCATCCTTCACTAAGGTTTCATAGCTGCATGGCTGATCCTGTATGATGCTTCAAACAAACACACACATACATACATCTCCGCCCCTTCTGTCTCACAGATTTACATGGGTTGGGGGGGTTATAGAGGTTGCCCCTGACCAGTGTGATGGAAGTCCAAAGTTGGTCTCACTCGTGTGGAGGTTTTAAACACTGTGATTAAGGGCAACATCTACCTCCAATGCATCACTGAAGATGGTGTTGGGCACAACTCACTCACTGTGGTTATAAATCTTGTTTATGTTTGTATCCTGTAAATGTGTGTTCATGTCACAAGGGTGTTTTGTGTTTTCTACACTAAGCAGGGTTTGGCAAACTGACAGCTGTGCTGGCACCAACCATGCCCATCAACAGCAACAGCAAAAAATACCTTTCTTACCATTACTTTTTAAATTTGCCAGACTCAGGTCATATATGTTTCTAGTCATGCTCTTTCAAGTTCTGTATCTTTCTTGAATGAGAATGTGTTTTTACTCTTAAGTAACAACAAGTTAAAGCACATAGTTGAACAAATGTTCTGAAACTTTCTAGGAAATTCTTAGGACACTTTCACTAATGGAATCACAACCTAAATGAAGGAGACACAAAATGTCTTCATATAAAAGCAGTAGTTTTCAAGTAGCTGTTGTGCTACACAGATACACACATGCATGCCCACAACCACACAGATATTAAGATGTGTTGTTTGTGGTCCTGCGTATTCTGGCTCCTCCCCCTCAAGAATGGTGGATGTGGGGGGTCAGAGGTCAGAAAGGAGGAAGTGGATCCACTGCTTTGAGAACGTCACCTCAATCATGTTCCTGGTGGCACTGAGCGAGTACGACCAGGTCTTGGTGGAGTCTGACAACGAGGTAACGCACACACAAAAAATCTAATGTATATCTGGATGATGCACTGTCTTTCCCATCTGGCTCTCTGTCCGTCTTTCTCTCTCACTCTCTCTGGCTCTCTCTATCAGAACCGTATGGAGGAGAGTAAGGCCCTCTTCAGGACTATCATCACCTACCCCTGGTTCCAGAACTCCTCAGTCATCCTGTTCTTGAACAAGAAAGACCTGCTTGAGGAGAAGATCACCTACTCACACCTGGTTGACTATTTCCCAGAGTTTGATGGTGAGCTGGTGTTTGTCTGCACGTTTGTGTGTGGAGAGTGGGAGGGTAAGGCTGAGGGACTTGTGACTGAAAAGTGTTTTTTTCAACGTGTGCATAGGTATAGTAGTGTGTAATTTTGGGGGGGCACAGGTAACTTTCTTTTTTTTGCGACAAAAAAAACTAAGACAAGGAAATTTAAAGATTAAACCATTCAATTTTTTTGTGCAAAATCGCACTTTTATACTGCTGCACAAATACATAGGACACATTTAATGTATACGACAATCTTCGTACACTGCCTTTAATCAGTATGATGGTCAATATTGATGGTCGGTATTAGATAGAATCTGTGTGCTGTTATGTCCACACTGTAAGTGTATGTGTGTGTGTGTCATAGGTCCCCAGCGAGACGCTCAGGCAGCGCGGGAGTTCATCCTGAAGATGTTTGTGGACTTGAATCCCGACAGCGACAAGATCATCTACTCCCACTTTACGTGCGCCACGGACACTGAGAACATCCGCTTTGTGTTTGCTGCTGTCAAAGACACCATCCTGCAGCTCAATCTCAAAGAGTACAACCTGGTGTGAGCTCACACCAGCACACCTCCCTGTCATAGAACACACACACCTCACTGAGTCTGTGCTCGGCTCCACATGCGTCAATACATACCAATCACACATGAAAACACACAGACACCTATTGGACCCCATCCTCTTCTTGATTTTCACTACAATGGTTTTAAAGACACCACTGTCTCCCCTGTCAATCCCCCACCTGCCTGGCCACAGCTGGCACTCACCTTCCTTCATGGCAGCTTGGATCAGTATTTCCCCAAACCCCCCTGCCCTCACCCCCCCAAACTAATCTGACACACAAACACCCTCATGGGCTGTACACTAAATATGTAGGAGACATTGGGGAGTGTGTGTGTGAGGGGGTGGGGGTGGGGCAGCAAAGACCAGTGAGGTGCTGTGGATTTGTGAAGTCAGGGGTTTAACCCTTGAATCTCTTGAGTTGACGCCTGCTTGTGAGTTCACTTCCTGCCTTCTTTCTGAGCTCTTGACAGCGGAAGTGGGAAGCAGCGAATAGGAAACCATCAACAAAAATGCAGCGTGGAACACTGCCGTGAGCTCAAGGAGGAACAGCATGACCCAGAACAGGATATGATGTTACACACAGGAAGGTAGGGGGCGGAGAAAAGAGTCTCCACCTTGCATCCATGAATGTACCCTCCAGTGTGAGCGTGGCATCGCTAAAAATATTAAATGCATATGTCAAAACACTAAAGCACGAGACGGAGAGAAAAAGCTAATCTAAAATCTCTCTAGTTGAGATTTTAAAAACATTTTTAAAAATAGTAACTTCTATTTATGGGATAATGGTGACTCAGAGGTTAATAACACAGGATAATAAAACACCAAACCTTAAATGTGCAAAAACTGAAATATACAAAAATAAAAACATGGAAACAGAAACTAACTTGACATAGGTATCCTTTGCAGATTTCTGTGTTTGTTTTATGTTGATCACATTGCTTCCCTCCTCAAGAGGATTTCTGTATGGAATGACAGAGACTCTGTAACCTTCCATTTAACAATCTCAGTATCTGGTTCCACACTACGTTCAGACTTCAATGATGACCCTACCACTCGACACAAGTTTTGCTCTGATTTTGCCATCACTAAGGGCAGCATGTTGTCATTCGGTGTGTGCGATCTAAATGTAAGAATGTCACTTTAGATGGCATCTAATCGCTGTCACTCTGCAATCCCATTGGATACACGTACTGAGAGTGACATGGTGACGTTCATTATATCAAACACAGGAAGGATTTCTGTTTACTTTTTTATTGTATAGTCACTTTTTGTTTTATAGAAGATTGCTTATGAGTGATGAAGTGGAGATTATTGACCTTTATTATGACCTATATCCCACATTGATGGACACGTGCACTCTGAAGTCTGCAAAAGTTCTTGTTTGTGTATATTTGTTTGTAAATACATATACACAGAAACACTCCTGTATAAACTCTGTGGTACACAATATTTGGCAAAAAAAATGAAACAAAAATTATCCACTTCGTTTGACAATGTACTGTTTTTTTGTTTTGTTTTCGTAGGAATTTAAGATAGTATTGATACTGTGATTCTGGATTTTGTTCACACGACACTACAGCCCTTAAGTACTGAGTCTAGAGCAGGCTAGATTCTACACTATATGGTGACAAAAGAGATAATAAAAAAATGTTTTAAAAAAGTAATTAAAGATTTTTTTTATTTATCTAATTTATGGACCAGGTTTGAAGGTGTGGATGATTTGGCTGCTTTTGTTAAGTCATGTCGAAGTGCTCCTCTCTCCCATGGGAAACCAGGGGCATACTTGAGTCTACTCTGCTGTAAAAACAACCGTCTGGTATAGTATGGGCTTTCTCTGCTTTCTATTTTCTCTTAAGACATTTCCAGTTGAACTAGCCATTGCATCTCCATGTCCGGACGGTATGGTTTCTTTAGCAGCCCTCACATTTTTGTTTCATAATTAAAACGAGTATTTCCTTCTTTTTTTTAAATGCTGCGCTGTAATACGAACATAGAACAATGTACAATATGAACTGGGTGTTTTCTTTGTTTGTTTTTCTTCAATGATTGAAGACCTATGCTTGCTATTTGTCATTTATCACATGGTTCTGTCGTTGGTTTGCATTGTTTAATTTTCCGTTTTTGAGGCTTGCTTACTAGTGCCAGTGATGTGCTGATATACTTTTGGTCTTTGAAGCTTTACCTTTTTCTACGGGCAACTTATCCTCCATTCTCATTAAGGGCTATCACAGTGCATCAAGCAGGTAATAGCACAGGGTCACAGTGAACGAAGTCAATTCACTCACGCTTGTTCCCAGATAACCTTTGTTCTCACAGCAGTTTTAAAGCTGGGGAGTGTTGGGCAGTAAGGGACTAATATGATGTAGGATCGTTTTACGTTTGTTCATTGGCTCAATAGTGTAAATTCAGTTAGGCACAGTGGTTAACATGTCTCTGTCCAATATATTGTATCAGATGTGAATTATTATGTGTTCTTATCTATAGGAAGTCTCAAAGACTTGTCACATTTAAAAACAAAGCGTAGTTCATTACCAGGTGTTTGCTTTTGGCCAAGTTTTATGAAGTGAAGCGAATAGTGAGAGTTGCCATTTTTTTTGCTTAGTGTGTTTTTTTTCAGATCTTATCGATAGATAATTGATTAGCTGAAATGCTCTGTGGACAGTAATTAGCACAGCTTCAGTTCCCTCACAGTAAGTAGTGTTTGTCCTTCCCTGGACCGCAGGTTAGAGGCTTGTACAAGTGATATGGTACGTTTACATCTCTGCAAGTTAGGTTCAGGTTAACCTCCTGTGTGCGAGTACAGAATTGCAGCGCAGTGTGGACAGCTAGACTGTTAACGGATCTGCTCTATCTGGCTGTATGGGTGCCTAGGAGAAGAGGTTCTCAGTTCAGTTCCCCTGTATTTACAGTTGGGTTTCCTTTCATCTCACCTGAGAAGAGCTGTATTGTGAGACTGTAGACAGTGTGGATTAATGAGTGAAAATACTCATTTTATTTTTGTTGTACATGACCTATGACTGCTAGTTTGTGAAAGGACTGGACAGGTTTCTGCTATCATGCTGCAACTTGAATTTCCTTTTATTTGTTTGTGTAATTAGTGGTATTAGGTAAATGGGGACAGAACAGATGCAGGCTGGCTCAGTATTAGAACTTGGTTTACTCTGTAGCCATTTGACAGTTGGGGTTGGACTTGCCATTCCTGTGAGCAAATTAACCAGTGGAATCTCCTTTCTGTTTAGAGATCAACATGGACACGGTGCAAATTGAGAAGTTCAAGCTTATTAACTTTGGTTCCATTCCCCCACTCTTTCTTCCTCTTTCTTTGTATGATAAGAAAACATTACAGAAACACTATTGTTTTTAGGACCACTTGATGTTTTTTATTTAACAAAACCTGATGGTAAATGTGTAGTGGCATATAAAATGCAGTTTTCTTTTTATGTAAACCAAATGTAAATGATGTATTATACAGAGTGTGCCAACTTCACTCTCTAGAGCCAGGATCTCTTTAAGTGCCAACGCAGTGGTCATTATCAGTTAGAGGGCTGCACTCCCAGGCGGCCTCTTTTTTCAAACACCAGAGACAAAACAAAAGGTAGATTAGAAGTACACAAAATACTTTATTCTGTATTTAAGATTTAAGATAACTTTTTTTGGGGGGGGGAATTATAATTGCATGTGTTTAATTTGTCTTGCAAGTGAGGTTTCATACGTGCTTATTGGAGCAGAGTTCTTAAGAGTTGAATCTTTTTTTAATTGTTATTATTATTATTGATTTTCATTACTCTGCCATATTTCATTTTTTTTGTTTTCATGTATTTGTTTCAACCACTGTTGCCTGATCCTCATTCAAACATGAACATGACTTATGATCATTGCCGCCTTCTAAGAGAGAAACATAATGACAAGGTATCTGTTTTAAATTGAAATAAATTTGTTCCTATACTTCCTTTTTGTGTGTTTCATGATTGCTTAGTGTATATCTTATATCTTATAATCGCTTTACAGAGTCCAGTATTCATTCAGACCCAGTCATACCGGTGGTGCAGAAGTGTGGCTCCCAATCAGCGCCTACGGCCCCTCTGACCTCCACCAACATTCATTACCAACATTCATACGATGCATGTCTTTATGATGGTGGGGGAAACTGGAGTACCTGGAGGAAACCCATGCAGGCACGGGAGAACATGTAAACTTAGTGTGTAGTTCTAATGTCTAAAGATGTGATGCTTCTGTAAACCTGAGATTCTATTCAAGTGTCATTATACTCTAGCTTGGGAAACATACAAAATTGTGAACTTGTGCTTTATTTGCCCTGGCAGATGGGTGTGGCCTAGCCTCTCATTCAAACAGGTTTCCACCTCGTCCTGGAAGTGCTGAGCCATTAACCTTTTTGTCTGAAATGGGACTGATTTAATATTACGACTACAGGGGAGGCCGTTGAGTCCTTTTCATACACAACCAATGTGACGTTTTGTTGCTCTAATTTGTTTTTTCAATCCATTTGTGTCCAGAGGCATTTCGAACTACTCCCATTGATAACGTCCCTTAAAATCTAGGCGCACGTATTCCTGAGGTCAAATGTACGGAGGTGCATAAAAAATGCCAAAGTGCCAAAACATGCATACAGGTGTTTCTACAGTTTCATTTTTTTAAATAACACTTGGCATAAGAATATGCATACCACTGCGCACATAAGAACCCACTAATGCAGTGTATGTGATTAAGTAGGTGACAAGCATAGATTCCTGGAATTATAGATGGGGCACAGTGCCTGTGATGTCGTCGGTGACGCACAGATTTCTGTAATAGATCCAGATGTTTTTCAGTGGCTTTAGTACCTAGATTTCTCTGATCACAAAAATACTTGTTCAACCTCCACATCATCTAGTCACTTATGCACATTATAAAAGCAATTTCTTGTTATTTAAAAAGACATGCTAATGCTCTGGTACATTCATGCAAATTAGGGCTGCAACAACAAATTGATCAAATTAGATTATTAAAAGAGTTGGCAACAAATTTAATTATCGATTAGTTGTATTGCGCGACTATTACACCACTCAATAAGTCGCAGAGATGTTTAAGTATTAAACCGCCAGGAGAGTAGGTGGCACTGCGATGCTAGCTATTCACCTTATTCCGCCCCGCCCACCTTTTTTAGTTCCGTTGTATTCGAACTTCCTGTTTGCCGGGGACATCGTTCAATTCAATGGAGAACTGCCGAAAAGCCCCGCTGCTAAAACATTATATAAGGTTGGTGGATTTGTGCCAGTTGTGCTATGTTCGTGTGCTACAACAAGTCACCAATACACCCTTTCACTGGATGGCTTGAAAACGACTTTTAAGTGTTTATATAATTCGTTTGCCGGTCAGATCGCTGCTCTGCTTTGCTGCTATAAGTAGGCGTTACTACGGTGGCCGACATGTGCAAACGCGCTGCAAAAAAACACATACAAATAGACAAAACATAAGCAAACTAGAGAGCATGCAATTTCTGGGGAAATTGTGAGGGTGTGCCTGTTTGCGTCGGTTGCAGGTGGGTCCATCCCTTTAAGTTTTTCCCTTCTAGTGATATTTTCAAGCATTTAGCCTACTCATAGGCTATTGCATAATTCATTAAGAACACCCTTGGAAAGAAGCTACTGTAACAACGTTATCACTGGCAAAATTTCAGATGGAATCGCGATTCAAAGAGGATGTCTGCTAACTGAAAATATGCCCCCAAAAAAACTACATAAGTTTGACATTTATTTAGTAGAAAATAAAAAATAAAAAGCTCAATAGCGATCATTGTCAGTAACAACGCAAAATGCGATATAGCCCTTTGTGGAGAAGCTGTCCCGGTAAATGGTATAGTGTTCGTCTTGTAGCTAGCGATTGCGTGGTGGTGGCGAGCTGGGCTGGACGAGCTGGTGGCTGGACGATTTGTACGGTACCTCCCAGAAGCGATTTGGAACGGAAGACTACAAGGTAGCAAATTAGCTGTAGCTAGCTAGGTTTAGCACTTTTGGTAACAGATACAGTAGTAAAGATGTGCCGGTGTAGCAGCTAGAGCTAACTCCTCTCTGAAATAGCAGACTACTGTTTCCGAAAGTAGATCTATACTAGCTTAGCTCTGATATCAGCGTACAGTAGGCTATAGAGCTATCATATTTTAGCTGCCTACATTTCAAAATTGTGTTTCATATGACAATGTTAAATGAGTAAATAGTTAGCTATCACCATAGCCTCTTTGCTTGTGACATTACAAATCGTTGACTTGCAATGTCATGTCTAATAAATACCAAAACAAACATTTATTTGTGAGGAATGGTTATTTTAACAATTGAAAACAGATGTATCACAGACCGCTGTCGTATGTGTCGCATGTCGCCCGGGCAACAGAGGGTAATGTCATGATGCTAACTGACTACTGTTTCCGAAAACGCAAACCAAAAACGCTGCATCGAGTTTTCACAACGGAAGTTTTCCAGGCCTGTAGGCAGAGCGCTAAGTGGAACAGCTTGATGTTCGGCCCCACGGAGCGAGAGAGAGCGCATATGAGAAGTTTGAACCATATAGTTAGGTTTCGACCAACATCAAAGTAAAGAGTCGACAGAAAAAGAAAGGTTAGCATTCATTTTTACTCGTAGCCCTTCTCTTTTACAGTTTTTTTTTAATCCAAACTTCTCATATGCGCTCTCTCTCGCCCCGTGGGGTAGAAAATCGAGCTGTTCCAGTTATAGCGCTCCCCCTAGAGGCCTGAAGAACTTCCGTTGTGAAAACTGGATGCAGCGTTTTCGGTTTGCGTGCTTTCGTTTTTCGCAACGCGTCTATGTAGGCCTGCTGCAGCGTTTTTGGTTTGGCTTTCGTTTTTGCAATGCGTTTGTGTATTTGCAGCGCGTTTATGTATTTGGTTGTGTTTTGTGTATTTGCAGCCGCGTTTGCTGAATGCAGCGCATGAGTTGTCAAATTAATAAAGATGTTTTCTTAATTTGCTTGTGTTTTGTCTATTTGCATGTGTTTTCTTAATTTGCAACGCGTTTGCACATGTCGGCCACCGTACGTTACATTAGCCACAAACAAGATGTTCTAACGATTTCACTGCAGGGCATATTTGCTATACCTTGTTTGAAAGCTTAAGCTTGCTATTAGCCATAAACTGCAAATGTATGAGAAATTACACAAATTGTGCTGTAGGCTAATAATAAATAGTAACAACTTTTTCATCGAGGGTCTTTGGTAGAAGCTTTATTCAACGTGTTAAAACCTACATCAGTGCACTAGTAATGCACTAGTAATCTTCCCTCGTATCTAATGGCAATTAGAAAGACGCATCTATTAACTCATTTGATTGCTGCATTGTTTCAAAAGCTTTACATTACATTTAGATGCACTCGGACCACTTCTTTCCATGGTCAAAACAATCAAAAGACAGGGTCTGATTTCGTTTTCTCCAGTTGTTATGGAAGCCACTAACTGCACAGTTGACGCTGGGCATCTTTATTAGCCTTAAATGTGTAGGCTACCAAAGCTTGTTTAAGACGTTCTATGTAGGCCTATACATAGAACGTCTTAATGTATACATAGAACATAATGTAGACATAGAACGTCTTAAACAGCTTGACGTAAGCTGTTTTAAAGCGGAAAGTATACAAACAGGAAATGAGAATCAAGCGGATGGCCGTGCCCATCGCGACTTCCGGAATAAGGTGAATAGCTCCATAAACCTCCATTCATTCTGCACTCGACCGTTAGCGCCATCACATGGAACTAGTGTGGAACTGCAACCAGTTCAGAACCCGGAAGTATCCCGAGAGTGAGAGTTCTCTTAGATTATACATTCTCTGGCATCCCCATTCATTTCTATGGCAAGTGCTCAGTGGCGCAGTGAGCATAGAGTTATATTACTAGAGAGAGCCAAAATTGTCTTCCAAGATGGCGTCCCCATTCATTTCTATGAAAAGTGCTCAGTGGCGCAGTGAGGCAAGCTAGAGCGCGAAACGGACAGCGCCATCTTTCCGCTTCCGTGTCTTCCGGTCTAAACTAGGAAAAAAGTGAGCCCCTAGCTTTTAAACGGGCTCACTTTTTTGCTAGCTCCGAGCTGGCTCCGAGACTCGTGCACGCTTGCAACTAGCTGTACATGTCATACTTTGCGACAACCAGTCGCGAGCTTGTGAGCTGGAGCTAAGGCATTGCAGAAAACTGTCAGAATGTGGTACTAGTCCGATAAAGAAGCACATACATGTGAAATTACGAAAATCAATACTGTAATATTATACGTGCAATGCCTATACGTTGTTCTTTTTGCTCCGTGTTTTTAGTTTGACTGCTAAGTATTGTAAAGAAACTGCAAGCTTGAATATTTGGCTCCGTCGTTGTTCTAGCTCGGCAAAGCAAGCTAAATTAAGCCTACAGGCTATACCTATGTTACTATTATAATGATGATGAGTGTTGCTTACTATTACTAGCTTATTGTTAATGCCATCATTGTAGTGTTAACTGACATAAAGTTCTAACAATATAACGACCATAACAATATTGTCGTTATCAGACATGATTTATTCATCTTTGTCTTTGCTCTAGAATAACATGTTATCTACAATGACGCCGTAACATGCCACGATATTATAACTAATTATATTAGGCTATAATTAGCCTACTTTGTCATGCAATGAGAATAATTGCGTTCATTAGCCTACAAAATGGTTAAATATGCTTTAAAATAACGGAAATAAACTCTACAAACAACCGTCATGTATATATGCAAGCATTTGTAAAACGTGCTACAATTAAGTCAGGCAATTTTAGATTACCAAGTCCTTTCTCCTTGTTCTCATTCAGCTCAGGTAAATCAGCGACTTGCTGATGTTCCCTTGTGTGCTCGTCCCCTGTTAGTATCCGCGAACACGTTTCGAGGCAACTTTTCTTGACGTAAGCAAATAAATGGGGTGCTAGTTTACCCATTTTGGATTGGTTTCAAACATAGCAAAAATCTGGAAAAATTATTCTATGAAAAAGCTAGTAGTATGAGCCAGGTTTGAGTATCGAACAAAAATTATTGGGGGAGATAGTTTTGTAAATGTTGACTGGAGTTAATAGATTAAAAACGACCGGAAGACACGGAAGTCAAGTCGAAGATGCAATACCACCTACATCCACCGGGGCCGTTGCCTCAAGCCAAGGGGCGAGGGGTGGGGGCATAGATATATATAGAACACTAGATACGTCACGTCAATGTTGAGCTCCAGTCGGCTGACGGCACACGCGGCGGCCATCTTGGAGAGGTCAACCTGCTGCCTAGTGCATTACACCATATGGAAAATTCATACAAACATGTAGCAAATTTGAGCCGTGATGGCTCAGTGAATGACACTAAAAACATCATAGTTGATGATCCATATTTGATTCTGAGTGGTAGGAAGATTTTTTAGGCTACTTAACAAATGTATGTAATGTAATGTAAAATGTATCTCACCTGTGGAAAGTGATTCCCTCTCGTCGGGTGTGTACTGAACGACGTTGTACACACCCAAAAGCAGCACAATGAACCGGCATTATTATCGCTGTCTGACAGTCTAGTACATACAGACCTCAGACTGATGCCCCACTCAATATGGCGACTCCGTGTGCCGCGGCTGAGAGGGGCGTGGCGTATCTAGTGTTCTATATATATCTATGGGTGGGGGCTTGAGTGAGGCAAGCGAGATGCTAACTTCCGGGTTGGCCTACGTCATCCCTGCAACATTAGGTGCATTCGACTTCATGCAGCGCCGGCGTCGCCTGCAGCCCGCCAGCACGCCGCCGGCACTACATGAAGTCGAACACGCCTACTGTGTTGGTAACTCCTCCTGCCGTCAATGGCGACGCTTTGGTTCAAAACGTATGGACCCACAGTTCTGCACGCTTTCCACCAGGGGCATGCCATGCTGCAACAACACTTCCGCACTGTAATTTTATACATTTGACATCTAAAATGGACCTTTAGTGCGCCACCTCAATCCCACATCACATGGGCGTTCGTTCCTCGACATCGTACATTGTATAGCTAACTGGATAGCCAGTTTAGACAGGGAATTGGGGTGGTATACGCTTGTAAACATTGTTTATTGTAAAAGAGATTCGAGTCCTTTCCAATCTGAACAACGGAGTTGTTCCTCGCGATGATCCACTTAATTTAAGACAACTAGCTACTAGCTAACATATCCTTTGTTTAGAAAATTCCCTGCAGCTTTTGCTGATCTTACGTCTATCAAATGTCACGGAAAGGGATTGTCAAAGAAAACAAAACATTTGAGTTGGCTTTGTGACAAGCAAATCGAACTCAACAAAAACAACGGTGTAAGGTTGAGAAACGATTGCAATACAGCTGTCTAGCAAGCTACTGCTGCTGTGGTTCCACTTCCAAGTATAATAGCCTGTCGACATAACTACCCAACCGAATAGGTGGAGGGGTTGAGTTTAGTCACCTAACCGCGGAAGGAAATATTCCGTAAGATCCACTGACATGATGTTTCCACAATCAAGACACTCGGTAAGTAGTTATCCCAAACCTAATTTTGCTAACGACGTTAGCTCTAGCTAAAAAGCTAAACTATTTTAGTAGCTAGCGTTAGCTGTGTTAGCATATGTGGAGTCACAAGTTAACCTCTTGATGGAAACAAATAGGAACTGCTCCTTAGTTTTACGCTAGTTAAGCTATTGTCTAGTAAACAAGACAGACAATGATTAGAGCTACCAATATTCGCCCAACAAATCGTATTAACTCGAGAATAAGCATAGGTTCGTGTGTGCCATGTGCCCCAGGCATTCTGTTTATATTATGTCCCCTGAAGTAGAAGGTAATCCTTTAGTGAATTACTATAACATCCAAGGAGCTTGCCAAAACACACCAAATGCTAGCTCTTTAGTTGATTACAAAGCTAGCGTGATGGTTAAGATACTCTTTTAGTCGGTAAACCATACCCCCATTTGTCTAACCTTATCATACAACGCTGCTACCTAATCCAGGATTACTTCTCATCGTTATCCCCCCAATCCTGTTCTAAATGAACTGTAGTGCGTTTGAGTCCTAGATAACATAATTTAGAGACAAATCTGGGATTTAAGGTTACGAGTGGGGGGGACAGGGTTAATTTTAACCTGGTTCAAACAATCAAAGATAAGGTATAGGATACCGTAGGGTAAAAAGACCCTCATATACGAACATTTTATCACTCAGTTTAGTAACTGAGGGTTACTATTTTATTGAAACTATTTTAGTAGTATCTTACATACAGGGTGTTCTCTCCCTCTCTCACACACACACTGGTTTTGTAGACATCTTCTCAGTCCAGTCAGCCCCTCAAGTTCACCACCTCAGACTCCTGTGACCGGATCAAGGATGAGTTCCAGTTCCTCCAAGCACAATACCACAGGTAAAGAGTCAGTTAACCACACATACGTAAGCACAGGTCTAGTAAATACAAACAGATACACATGTACATACAGTTGGAAAGCTGGCTTTAATATGTGTGCTTTGTGACCTGTCTTTTCAGTTTGAAAATGGAGTGTGATAAACTAGCTAGTGAAAAGTCAGAGATGCAGCGTCATTACATCATGGTCAGTGACATCATCTTAGTTTGATATCGTACCAAAGCTCATAAACCAACTATTGCTTTAATTGTATGTCTCATACATGCTAATTTTGCAGTACTATGAGATGTCCTATGGACTGAACATTGAAATGCACAAACAGGTAAGAGACCTCCATCCGCACCTGACCATTACTTTGTCTCTTTCTTTTGAAGTCTTTACGGCATTGTTCAGTAAAATCCAGTTTTTCTGGATTTGTTGTTTCTTCCTCCCAGGCTGAGGTGGTAAAGAGACTGAATGGAATCTGTGCTCAAGTTCTCCCCTACCTATCACAAGAGGTATGGCACCCTCCTCTCAAAAGATTTGCTTGTTCAACTTCAGTTGAGCTACGTTTCCGTTTAGATTCTCAAATCATTAGTAGGATTGTCAAGTAAAGTTACTGTTCAGGTAAGTGTAGATTATTGATCATTATAATATAAATTCTGTTGTTGATTGTGTGTGTTTGTATATTTCAGCATCAGCAGCAGGTCATGGGTGCCATAGAGAGAGCCAAGCAGGTAACCCCACCTGAGATGAACTCCATCATACGGGTAAGCGTGTGCTTCATATGTGTGCATGTTAATCTGTTTGTACTCTGTGTTTGTTACTATACAAAGGGACTTCTCTAAGGGTTGGGCGATACAAGCACTTTTTCCTATGGACAACCGTCACTACTTCAATCGGTGATTGCCGATGTATTTAGGCAATTTGTGGGTGGTGTAACAGACCGTAGTTGATCCATGATCTGTACGGATCACATCAGATAAATCTCGATGCAGAGTTGCAGTGAAAAGATACAGATTCGACAGACAGCTGTGCTTTACTCTGAAACGCCAAAGGCTAAAGGTTGGATAGGTATGTTTCGTGAAACTAACCATTTTGGCTTAACTTTGATAGTATCCAACCCAAAAAATCCCACCCCCTCCCTTCAAAACCACTCTCCCAAAACACATGAACTAACTCAGGGCTGTACACTAACCTTTTCCACTGGTGGCACTTGCGCTACTAACCTTCTCAGTTACTGGCGCTAAACATGATTTGGTCGCACAAATTATTTATAGTAAGCCACTCTGGATAATAATGAACAATAATGAACCTGTATTGCATTCATATGTGCACTTTAAAGGTCCCATGGCATGAAAATGTCACTTTATGAGGTTATTTAACATTAATATGAGTTCCCCTTGCCTTCCTTTGGTCCCCCAGTGTCTAGAAATGGCGAGAGGTGTAAACCAAGCCCCAGATTTGTTTTTCTCCGCCAGAAAATTAAAGCTCAAATGCTCCGATCTGAAAATCTTCCCCTTATTATATAATAAGGGGAAAGGTTACCTCCCCTTTCTCTGCTTTCCCCGCATAGAGAATTTGGCCCGCCAATGAGAAAATGAGCTACGACTGTGCCAGCGCGATATCGTTTTTTCCTTGAGAGACATCATGGCTTGCAATGGCAGTTTCCCCCGCCTCTCTACTCCTCATAGCATTTAAAGCTACAGACACAGAAACGGCACATCCTAAGGAAAGCTCATTGTGGGACTGCTCGTAGTGGCTGTAATTCTGCACCAAGCTGAATTTCAGGAATGAGACTTCAGATACAGTATTAGGGTGCCACTAAGGCCTATATAAAAGCATCCAAAAACCTTTAATTACTTGCCATCTTTTAAACCACATGCCTTCCTGTTTTCTTAAACATTAATTGGGATAGATTTACTGCAATAGAAAATACAGTAGGCCTACACTATGAAGTGCAAAACGAATTTATTTTAGATTTCTGAACTTTTAAGGAAAAGTAACACCGAAATGCAGTCGGGAGTGCTGCTACGTTATGGGATTTGTAGGCCATACCTGACACTTCGCATGCTTCATACCGTCATTGTGAAACTTCAATGTTTCGTGTTTGGATTGGTCTTGGTACCGTAACCATTGCCGCCGCCGTCAGTATTGCCAGTATTGCCATGGATGTTGACCTTTTCGCCAGAGCAACGTGTAGCCTATTGAAAAGTCTAATGTTTTCATATCGCTTCAGACGTTAGTGATACATTTGAGATCCATTACGGTCGCAATAGTATTTCAAAAAGTCAAAGACCATTTCTGTTGCAGTGTAGTGCCCTGTAACTAGTTAGTAGCTCACAGTAGGGGTGGGCGATATGGCCAAAATCTTCTATCGCGGTATGAGTAATTTTATATCACGGTTACGGTATATGTTACGGTATAGTCATTGTTCTATTATTTAAAGGCAACGACAGTACGAGCGTTCCGATTGGCTGATGTGCAGTCATGCCATCCGCGTGGTGACCTACTTACTATGGAAGCAAATCGTGACCAAAATTCAAATGAAAATGCATTTGCCGAAATGTTTTTTCATTTTAAGAATGTGGCTGCATTATTTGACCCATACATTTAATTAGGATGCAATCAAACCTATTTGCATTTGCATTGTCTTCTTCAACACTGCACATTTTATACCATAATCAAAATCTGCTGCGCCGCTCAGAATGCTTTTCGCGTTCTCGTGTTCTACCTGCGAAGAACTGCCCATAATTCGACAACGAAAACGCATTCTGAGAGACGTCAGTAGCCGCTCTTTTTCAGCTCCCTGCTGACCGAGCTACCCATCTTGTTCGGTAGGGGGCGGTGTGCACATCATTACATACACATACACATCACACATTACATTGCAAATGTGCCGGGAAATTGACTGAATTGCCGGGTCTTTGACGCAAATTATTTACTTTGTGACATGACGTGAACGAGGCGTGGCTGCTGCCTACAATAAGACTATGGTTCTACTAGGCGAGCCGTTCTCACTCAAATAAGACTTTCACGACCCAAATCAAAATTCAGAGTCGACAGATCAATGGGGAATCGCTTTTTTTCTTCTAAAGGCCCCCCTCCTCCACCTTTTTGGTGCAGAATTCACCGAGATATACAATTGGAAACTGGAGGCATCTTGTGTAAAACGGCGCCATGTCAGCATAGAGCGTACAGATCCGGAAGTGATGAGACCAGTTTTAGAGAATACGGAAGTTATTCCGCATAACCCCTATTCATCAAGAACCCCCTTTGAAACAAGCTGAGCCGTCTTTGAAATAAGCTATAGACCAATTTAATGTTTGTAAACATTCAGGATGCGCGCGCAATGTGGCTGCAGAAAACCGGGAAAGGATAGCATTTAAAACGGCAAAAGGACTACACGGATCATACAAATAGTTAGATTTAAAAGATCAAAAAGTCAGAGGAGGACAGCCTTAGAGAGAGAAAGTGATTCCCCATTGATCTGTTGCATCAGAATTTTGATTTGGGTCACGAAAGTCTTGACATTTTAGTGAGAATGTCGCCCGGTACAGACCGCATAGTGGAGCAGTAGCCATGTCTTCGCGTCATGTCACAATGTTCGTAATTCTACAGTCAATTTGACATCTAAAAAGTCGAGCAGGGCAGCTTTCAAGAGATATGGGAATTCTGCTTTTAGCCAGCTGGTCCGATTATTTTTGTGATTTGTTAAAACTGGCAATTTGAGTGAGACTGCGGCTCCCCATTACACTGTTGACGTTAGCCTCAGTCAGACTCGTCGCTCACTGGCAGTGTGCACAATGTTGTATTTCACTCCAGAATTTCACTCCAGTCAGAGAGGACTGCCTAACGTAGATACGAGCCTGCTGAAGATAGCCAGCATATTGGATTTCTTTAACCGAGCCTGTTTCATTCCTCATTTTCCTGAGGCTCTCCAGGCTATTTAAAGGTATCGGGGTCAAGTGACTTTTGTGCATTGACAAGTGAAATGTAAATGTACTCAAATGAAATGTAAGTGCCTCGAAAAGTTAATGTCAAGCCCTGTAATCCAGTGAACAGAGATATATGATGACCTGATCGACACTCCAAGTGTATTATACCCGGGAGAAGTTCGTCTTTTGCAACCGGCATGCGCAGTTGAGCCAGCTTGACAGTCGTGTGATGTAGGGTCAAAATTGGTCTATTGTAACAACGTTGTCACCGGGAGTATTTCAGATAGAATCGCGATTCAGGCAGTACCATCTGCTAACTGAAATAATAATCCCAAAAATGTAAATAAACTTGACATTTATTTAGGGGGAAATGGCTAATTCAAAAGAAGTTTGCTGGAAGCGATCATTGTCAGTAAGCATGCCAAATTCGACCATTTGGCATGAGCCCTGCCTGGAGAAATTGACCCTGGTAAATTGTGCCACGAGCAAGCTAGCCTAGCTGCTGTTGCTAGCCAAACTTCACTGAAGGGATTGTTTGAATGCGCCAGAAATGAAAAACGTTTCTTGTGACAAAGTTTAGGCTGTGGGATTGAAGACAGCATTGCACCACATGAGCTTGAGTTTAAATACATGATTTAATCTAACATTACCGTATTTCTTCGATCCGCAGCGTTTATTACAAAATGTTTATTTTTGGTGCAGCGTTTTGAGGGCGGCTTTTATTTGAGGGTGGCGTTTAATTAGTCCAAGAGATTTAGTGAATTGTAGCTGCAGTGCGGCCATAGACAAACAAAGAATAGACAAGGAGGTCAAACACACAAAGCTTAGTGTAAAATTGAAGCTGCGTGTTTAATCGGGAGTACAAGTGCATTATGACTGCGTCAACTCCCTTTCTCATTGGCTATCAATTAAGTGTGCATGGGTAGTAGGCCTACTTTAGCTGTCTCAAATACAAGTGTTCTACATTGTGTAGAAATCTGAAGCAGCATGCAGAAACGTTCTTACAAATTATCTTTCAAACAGAAAGCACTCACCAGCAGCAACAGATCTGTAGCACGCGAACTTGGGGTTGATGACATTTCTTAAATGTATGATTCTGCTAGTACACCACAGCACTATACGATACCTGCTGTGCAACAGTCTTACTAGCACATCTATGCACGTTGTATCTATGCGTTGTTGCTAACGTGTGCTGACGTTGTGACGTTAAGCTAGCACTGAGTTCCCTTTGTGCACGCAAGGCACTTTTTGCCCCAAAACCTTAATTCAAGCCTAAAACGTGCAACGGAACGTAAATCCCAATAGAAGCAACGCAACCGCTAACAAGACAAACCTTTTGACAGTGACGTTGTCTATGTAGTCCAAATATTGAGGGATCCTTAGGGGTGGGAAAATAATAATTATATATTTTAGTGAGAACAATGGTTGTGCACACCCAATGAATGTGGATAACATTTTGTTGAATGAATTTTGCCTTGTTTTCCTTTCAGTGGATCCCAGTCTTAACTGTAATTAGCGCCTGTGTGTGTTTGTGTGCGCTACACACTAAATCATCTGTCTTTTCAGCAACAGCTCCAGGTTCACCAGCTGTCTCAGCTCCAGGGCTTGGCCCTGCCCATGACACCCTTGCCCCTGGGTCTGACGCCCCCCAGCCTACCTGCTGTCACCTCCAGCTCTGGCCTGCTCTCCCTCTCCTCCATCCTGGCCTCCCACTCCCATGCCCAGGCTCAGCTAGCCAAGGAGGACAAGGTCCGGGAGGGGGCCGAGAGGGACCAGAGAGAAGAGGACGGGGACAAGTCAGACTGACGGGAAGGGACCTTGCAGCGTGGTGCAGCATGGCATAGTGAATGGAGGCCGGGAGGAGGAAAGAGAGGGTAGGGAGACAGGTTTGAGTAATGCCCCATTGTCGCCAGTGTGGAGGGAGAGAGGATCATAGGGAAGTTCTCATCAAGAAAGGAAGAGATTCACATAGTTATGGGTAGGTGATGCTGCTTTGAATTCTATTCCTTAAGAGGAATTGTCCCAAAGGGTTTTGAGGTCGGAGGAGAGAAGTTTAATAAGAGTTGACTGTCGGTCTCCCCAGACTCTGCTTAAGGCAACATCATTCTGCTCCCCCCCTTCTCCGATTTCCTCCTTCTCTTCTCCATTCCTCTCCTGTACGCATCATCTTTGATTTTTTTTCTCCAAGGGTTTCCTTTATTTGTTGATATATAAAATTAGTCTGATTGTATTTGATTGTTGCCTGGCCCATCCTCTATCCCTCTTCCCCCTTCCCTCCCTCTCTATCTCCACACCTTCATCTTAGACAAGTGGGATAAAGGAGATGCGTCAATAGACCTTCCCCCTTCATCCTGTATCTGTCTGTTGATTGGTGGCTTAGTTCCCTCAACCCCTCACCCTATCTAATGAAAGTACAGTGATGTCATGCAAATCTGCACAAGGAGCCAAAGGGACCTCTTCAAGACATGTTCTGTTCCAACCTTAAAGAAGAGGATTCTAAGTAAGACGGTCTAATTAAAAGTGTGTGTCTAAACATGTGTTGGTGGGGATGTAAATTTGCGTGTAAACAAATCAATGTTTTGTTATATTAAGCACCTTTCATTTCTCCCAGTTGATTTTTCTGCGTCCTTTATTGGTTTCTTCCATTCAACCAAGATTTGCTTAATTGGGACCGTAAAAGTCAAATTTGGCATAATCAGTAAGATTAACTAGTTATAAAGAGAACATTAACTTACTAGGGTTACTTTAGCCCACAGCATTCTTAAAGTTAGGGTAGACCTCAAGTTACATGGCTCTGTTTGGTTCTCAGCCAATCTGCTTTCAGCTGTAGTGGGATAGGGACATTTCAGTCCATGAACATGTCACGCAAACAAAGGCACCTAGCTCTCTACATTTTCAATGAGGAGTTTGTTGAGGGTCATTGGGTAACTATACTGTTGTACTTCCCTTCTCACATTGCAAGTGTCTTTAGTAGAAGAGCAGGATGTGTGGTGGTGTTTTTAGCCAGAAGATGGCAGTAAAGCAGCACTGTTGACTGATGCACTTGACTTATTGTTAATGTTAGCTAGCCAGATGAAATCGGGGCTCTCAAAAAAGCACAGCATTCCTCAAATATATTTTTCAAGGCAGAAACTATAGCGCCTTCTAGAAGAAACCCTGGTGGTGGTGGGGGGGGACGATGACTTTGCTTTGTTCTTCTGTTGTTGCTGTGCTCTCTTCCCTGTCAGGGAAGCGTGCGAGTGGTGTTGTATACCAGAAGCCTAACAGTCTATCCAAGCTTACTACCCTGATCTAGCTCCTGTTTGTGAAACCCCTCCTAGGCTAGCATAGGGACAACCTTAGGTGAACAAAGCTTAACTCAGACCTGTGAATGGTAGATGTTTGTGTATGTTGTCAAGGGCCAATTTATGTACGTACATGAATATACCTATCATTTTGTAAGCATTTTTGTATGTTTCAGAGCTGCTTTCCAATGTGTGTTTGAGCATGTCATGGAGGACTATGGAGAGTGAGTGTGTGTTAAAATGCTGTAGTGACTCTATACAACCCCCCCCCTTCTACCCCTCCTTTCCTTGACAACGATGAGGCAACTGCTTTGAGCTTTGTAAATGTCTCATTTTCATTGAAACTCCTCATTTTGTTGTATGTAAAAGTTACAAATATGTACTTGTTAATAATGTTACGTTATTAAAAAAAGTGTACTATAGCTTCATTTAAAAAGGAGGGGGAAACATATGTATTGTAAAACCAACAAACCATGTACTCTAATTGAATGAACCATTCTGCAGTAAGGAAATGTCTTTTGTGCCTTACAAATAAAAGACCTGATTGAAGATCCTGAGTTATGTGCTTAACCCATGTCATTCCTCTGGCTCTTACTGAGGTGATCCTCAACCCCTTGGAGCAGGTCTGAACATGAACCATCCTTATGCGCTTCACTATTGTCAAAAGCTGCATGAAGGGAAAGTACTTGACAAAAATATTCAACTGCTGTCCTTATCTGCCCACAGGGTCCAAAAACAATTATGCAGTCTCACACTGTTTCCCTTTCAAAGAAAATCAAGACACCGCCTCTTATAAGGCATATTGACTCATATTTAATCATAAAATAATTGAAAAACATACCCACGGATATAGAACAATTATCAAAAGATCTTTGTAAACCATTAAACAACGTGTAAAACCCCCCATCATACGCAGACTTCACACAAATGTTTTGTAATTCCCCATCCCCTGGTCTGTGGTTCTGTTGGCGCCCAGGCGTCTTCTAGGGTTTGGTGATACATCACAGTAAGGCTTAAGGTTAAAGAAATGTGCATGGCCTACAAACATACTTTTGTGTGTGTGTGTAATAAATGGCTTTGCTCTTTACTGATTGGCTATCTCCAAACAATTAGAAATCATCATAGTTACAGTTTGGTATAATCATTATAAAACAGTGTACATAAAAGGTTATAAAGGTACAAAAAGTCAAATATTTATTTGAGAAAAGAACAATGCCAAACTGAAATTACTTTCTTACAGTTTATACAACGTTGGTTTAGACAATGAATTAACAATGATTCTGTAAACAAAAATAAGATATAACAGCTTGACAACATTAGGTAGGCCTACAAGTAATGCAGTCCACATTATACATATTTCTTATTATTGAGTTAAAGAACGTGGTCAAAAGACACAATACTGGAACGAGAGAGGGAAGAACAGAAATAAGGGATATAGCTACAATGCACACTGGTTTCAGAAAGATGCACATCTCTTGAAAGGCACAAGCTGGATAATGATTTCAGTTAGAATAGCCTACAGTTGGAGAACAAAATTTGCACTTTGGTTGTTTCTACCTCTTTCTCTGTATCTATCCAATTCCCCTTTTCTCTCCAGCAGGTTAAACATTTTACTCATATAGGCTATGCTTAAATCATATAAATCCCTTAAATTGGTTTGTTTAAAGCGAATTGTGGTATGTGTTGTCTGCGCTCACAAGCTTGCACCAGACTGGATGTAGTGGTTTTTCATTCTGATTAAGTTGTCTGAACATGTCCTGGATCGTCACTTTTTTTAATAGTGTGGTTGTTTCACACAGCTCGTCTGGTGGCAGTGGTAGATGTTACTGTGTTGTCAAGTACTCATACAGGCGCAGAGCAGTTGTAGTGGTTGCTATGTTGGTTGTCAGGTGGCTGCAGGCTGGGTTTGCGTTCCAGATGTTCGTTCTCAGAGGGGTTTGCTGGTCGCAGGCAGCGGGAGGGGCGGGACTTATAGAAGTCTGACACGTAGCGGACCTGAGAGGAGTAGAAAGAAGAGGAGTGAAACTTTTAGATCAATGATAACTAGATATAGAGTGCAGGATGCACAACCACTCCTACCCTCTTCTTTCTCACTTACGTTCAGCACAGCAATGAGCGCCCCTTGCAGTAAACCTACCACCACATCGCTCCAGTGGTGTTTGAAGTCCGACACGCGTGTGTACCCCACGTACACTGCAAACGCAATCAGGAAGAACTGAATGGTAGGTCGAACGAGGCGGGTCCACTTTCCCTGCATACGAGCCTGCACGTACAGCTAGACACACACACACGCACAGGTCATGATCATCATAACACATGGTCATCTGTAGGAAACAGAAGAAGCAGTTAATAGAAAAATTGTGTCTACAGTCATTTTAACTCCACTACTATTGGTGCTTTTTCATTGCATGGTACTGGCTTGACTATTTTGGTTTTCCATTGCGTACATCTCCGTCTAGGTTCAAAGCAAGCCAAAGTGATAACAAAAGGTGAGGTGAAAACAGTGCAGGCTACTGACTGGTCAAAGAGAATCAAGACAAGGCACAAACCCTCCATTTAAAAAAAGCTGTGCTACATAGAGGCACATAATATGTAGCTGTGCTACATAGAGGCACATAATAGCAACTGCTGGCTATAATAGCGGTCCCAGTTTTATTCCATGGACTACTAAATTAAATTAGTTCCTTTGGTTGCTGATGAAAGGATCCAGCGAGAGTGGAGTATGTTGCGTTGAAGATGTATGCAGTTTCATGCAGCGTTGCTATACGACGACCAGCTTCATAGAGTGGGTACTATCTGCAGTGGAAAATGAACTTTGCGAGTACAGTTGAGTCCAGTCAAGATGAGCTGATACCATGCATTGAAAAAGCGCCATATGCACAGTCCAGCACTCACTGCTAGAAACAGCATACAATACATCCCGAAAGAAGAGTGGCCCGAGTAGAAGGATAACCTGGAACATACAGGAACAAACTGATCAGCGAACGCAACACTGCAGAACATCACTAAGATGGAGGGAGTAGGACAGAAGGAGGTAGACAGACAAGTACCATACAACCCACCTGGATTCTGTGACGTTGCGAGGGTTGCCGGTACAGTTGATCTGAGGCATATACCCAGAGCACACGACGGGAGAACAGACCGCCAGGAAATTGGGTCGAGGCCGACCTATGGTGAACTTGGCCATGTCTGTAAGTGATTGGCTGACACCAGCTCCAAACAGGAAGGTACCCACTATCTTGTAGAGAGCTGCCAGGTACTGGTTGAACTGGGAGTTGGAGTGGAGCCGCTTGCAGTAGACCAAGTACGCCTCTCCAATGGTGATCTTAGAGACAGAAAGTGAAGATACTCTACCACTGATCTATTCCTTTCACCCATTAATATCCCCAAAATCCCATAGGTGTGTAGAGAAAACATGGCAGCTAGACTGGACCATAGAGATGGGGGCAGGGTTGAACTTACTATGATGAGGGAGGAGGAGATGGTAACTGCAGCCATCGCGCCATGGGAGATGGTGGCCTGTCTGAACGGGTAGCTGATGGACTTGTCTTCACAGTCGATGCCTCGCTGGTATGGCTGGAACATTATGGTCAGGATGGCAGAGGGTAGGGCAACTGGAGAGAGGAAAGGGACGGTGGAGGGACACAAAAACAGAGAAAGTCAAAGAGAGACAGAGAGAAGTACGAGAGGAAGTATATCGTTTTAAGGGTTATGACCTCTATAGGCTAAATTCCCACTCTTTCCCTGTGGAGGAAGTTTCCAATCACCATTGATACATGGCTTGGTGTACTAGCCTTTAGCGTCTGACCCTGAGGGCTACTGACAAAGACAGGGACCTGTGAACCAACCATTGACACGTGACATACATTACACCCATTACACTTTCAAACAATACAACCAAACACACACATTACTTCTACGACACACATACTAACAGTCAACTATATAGACATCCTTTTTCTTTAGTACACAATCTCACATATACATTTCTGGTTCACCAATGTCTTTGTATACACTACTCTCATGAGTTTTATCTTTCTCTCTCCCTATCTTACACACATTCATTCCCTCCCTGCGAAGCACTCATACTCATTATCTGTTCTTGTGAAGCATGCATACACACACATTCTCTCCTTCTGCAACACACATACATTATCTTCCTCTAAAACACAAACAAACACACACACACAAATTGAGGAGTGACTCAGAGCTGAGACAAAGAGACTGAATGGCAGACTGGCACCAGAGTGTGTAAAGCTGTCTCCTAAATCTTCAAGGCACAATGGCTCAACCTTACCGGAAAATGTCATGGACCTTACAAACATGAAATAGTCTTCCTGTTTTCCGCAAAATCATGCTAATTAACTGGTCGATATTTTAAGATGGGATGAATATATTTATTTGTTGGGAGTGTAACACAGTTTATTAATACAGTCACTGAAAAGTTAGAAATGTGAGGGTTATCTTATACAATTAAAGGAACTTTAAAGTGTCCACCATCTAGCATTTAGTTAGCAGGGTACATTGCCGGTAGCTGTAAGAAATGTGGTTTCTCATCAGATGTAATGTTAAAGAAATGATGGCCTTCCCATCACGGTTCTTTCCAATCCTCCCCTCCCCCCCTATCTCCTCCTGTCCTCTCCTCAAGTAGCTCATATCATTTTAAATAGGATCTGACTTGTTATGTCCACAATTCTTCAAGTAAGCTTGTGTTTTAGAACTTTTGAAAAATGTGAGTCTCGGGGACAAGTTATCTATATTGCTATCCTGTGCACAAACACTCCACTGTCTGGGTTACACACACACAAGCACACACACACACACACACACACATAGATCTGGGCAAAGGTATTCTTTGTCCTGAGTATCAGAATGTATGAAACTGTAAGATAAAATATAAAGAAGGGAATGTATTGTTTTACTCTTCCATAATCTCATCTGGCAAGAAGTTCCGGACTCAACTCAGAGAAAATAAACCTGGAGGAATTTGCAATTGGGCACAAGAACTTCCTCTTAACCTCTGACCTGCCAGGAAGTGTAAGTGTTCCTGTTATTCTGCGTAAGATGAAACATGAATGCCAAACTGTACACACCAGCACTCACATTACAGTCCCATCCAAAAGCAACAAAGACAGACATCCTGACACATACTGCCCTCTTCATTAACACTGTACATGCACTGCCAAATGTAAACAATGATTAAATGCATTGCTCTTGCTCTCTTTCTCACACACACTTTTGATTTGAACAATGAGCATTCATCTTTTGCTCTCCCTCTTTTTTGCTGTCCCTCTCTTTTTCCCTTTTTGTCTGTCCTTCTCCTCTTGACACTCTTTCCCTCCCTCTGTCAGATTCATGGTTATTTTCACACAGGAACGTCAGAGAGCAGGAGGCAACCCCCCCCCTCCTCCTCCTCCTTGACACTGACACATAGTTGAAACTCAAGAGGCTGTCTGTTTTGTGAGACAGTAAAACTGTGGGATGGATCATCTCTTAACACTTATGTTACTTTGTCAGACAAATGTTGAAGCTCCACTGAAATACTCAGACTCCAAACTGCTCAACCCTAATTTACTCCTAACCCTTAACTCATAAACCCTAACTCCTGAACCTAGTCTCTATGTAAACTCACCCTAATACCTAAGGCTAAAATCCAAAGTCATAACTCACTCCGAAACCTTAACTTCTAAGCCTAACCTCTAAATAAACACTCAACCCAACTCCAAACTTCTAGGCCCAGTTTCAAAAAACATGGATTAAGCCTAGTCCTAGCCTAGAAACAATGGAGATCTTCATTGAATTGTTGTCTCTTACTTTAGGACTAGGCTTAATCCATGTCTGGGAAACTGGGACAAAAACAATTACTCCTAAACCCTAACTCCGAACTCCTAAACCCTAACTCATACTCATTGGCAATCTTCACCCTATATCAATAATAGGCCTACTGTTGCCATTCTTGTATTTTGGTGTGGCAATTCCTTATACTTTTTGTTATTCATGTATTTTTGCAATATTCTTTTTTAGCGTGCGCGCTTTCCTCTGATTGTGTTTTGCATTCCATGTAATTTTCCTTTTTATGCCACAATACATAGCTGCCATGTCACAAGAATTTAATTGTCTATAATAAACCTGTACTGTGCACACATGACAATACGTCTCTTTGCTTTTGACTCCTAAACCCCAACTCCAATCTTCTAAACCTCCAAACCCCAAATTTCCAAACTCTGTTGCCCAGACATAGATTACAGTTTTTCCCATTCTCCGCACTAAAATTGAAACGCAATCACAGAGACCTAATGTAGTACTAAAATGTACCAAATCTCTAAACCGAGTCATCAGAATTCCAATAATATTCTTATTATAATATTCCAACATGTTAAACCCTAACTTCTATCTATTAACTCCAGTGGATATTACGTAGAGCATGTTTAATGAACTCTGAGGCCTACGCCACAAGCAAAAAGGTAACTTTTGAAGTTGGGGTTTTCTCCTTTATTCCTAAAAGAAATTTAGTCCACACACAAGCACCGTTTTAAAAGCAACAATCTCTTTGCACATGAAAACACAAAAACGCGCTGTGTTTTTGTTTGTCAACCCCAAATGTTCACAACGTCTAGCTCCGCGCCTGATTAACACTAGGATCGATAAGCAGTCTCTAAAATGGTAGCAATATAAAGGATTATACGATCCCTTTCCGTAATCATAATAACCCCCCATAAATCACAGAACACCCAGTCATAGCAGGCTGCCCTTCCAGCTAGCATCACAAACATCACCAAAGAGAAGCAGTTTTTACAATTCATATTTCAGCAAAACAGTATATGTAAATCGGCATTTGAATTAAAATGTGACGAGAAATGGGCAGTGTAGTTGCTTAAACTGTGCTTGTTTTATTAATGAAACGGCTCATTTGTAAATTTGCTCCGACTTTTCGATAACCTAGCTAGCATCGCAGTGCAGCGCCACCTACTCTTCTGGCGGTGAATTGTTTTCAGCACCCACAGCCTTCGGAGAACCATAAACGAAGTATATCCGTCCGTATCCGTGCGCCCGCCCATCCGTAAACGGAGACGCAGAAGCATATTGAGGCCTTGAAGGCCGATATATATAGAAGGCCAACTGTGCCAAAACGTCTGAATTCGCGTTTGTGTACAGACGTCAAAAATTTACGTGTACAGACGTCAAAAACACGTTAATTTTTGACGTATGTACACGTTTTGACGTCTGTACACGGCCGTTTTTGACGTCTGTACACTAGGTTTTGTTAGGTAGCCTATATGCAGGGCCGTACGCAGGGCCCAAAAAATACTGAGGTCATGAGTCAGAACTTCTCTCCAGCCATACGTCGAAAAATAGGGGCTTGACCCGAACCTAGGAACTAGACAAGGTTTTGAGGCGAGATGAAATCCGAAGTTCACATGAACTTCATTAATTTCAGTGCAAAATAGTTTTTTGAGCTTTCTGTAGGCTAATATAAACATTTCGTTGGACTCATATTGTAATATTCTCCGGAAATTATAACCCAAATTTGATTTGGACCTGAAAGATTCAGGGCTTTGGAGAACACATATTTTTGCAGGATTTATGAAGTGACAGATCTTTCTTTTTTACCTGCCTTTTTCAGTTCCTCCTGGCATCATTTCCCCATCCATTTTGTTATTTTCGCATCAGCTTAATCTTGCTAACTCCACAACAAAAAATGATTGTTTAGGGTTGTCTCCGTGGCATTGGCAACAACCTTACACGCACTTGTGTTTGAGAAAGAGAGGGAGACAACTGAAAACGGCACTTTTTAATGCACGGTCTGATCATGCGCTTATTTAGATTAAGACCTAGCTTAGTTTACTTATCAGTCAGTCACACAGTAACTTAACACATATCGCTTTATTCAGTGTGTGAAAGAGAAAGCAGGCGATCTGCTGGACCAATTTGTGAGCGGGCAGAGCGGCCCACCGTGAATTCTCCCCAAGGAACGAACGCGCTTCGGCCCAAAATCAGATTTTTTGGGGGGGGCGTGAGGAATTGGTTGTGTGGCGTGAGTGCGTGTGAAAACATGCAAAAGCGTGTGTCACACGTCGAAACCGTGAGAGTTGGTAGCTCTGTAAAGTTTATATGCCACAATTTAAGCAAAAAAAACAGAAATAAGAAAAAAAAATACAGAGGACACGACCTCGGTGTCCTCAATGGTAGTTACGGCCCTGCCTATGTCTCACGTAGGCTAGCCTACAGCATTGCAATGAGGTACACTGGTTTGAAACCACAGGTAATGATAATTTCACCAATAAATCATTTACTTGTAATCTAATGTCATAATAAATCCTACAACGAAAATGTATTTGTGAGGAATGTTTATTTTAACGATTGAAAACGGATGCATCATAGACCGCAGTAGAGTCCCGGATATATTACACTTGGAGTGTCGATCAGGTCATCATATATCTCTGTTCACTGGATTACAGGGCTTGACAGTAACTTTTTGAGGTACTTTGGACGAGTACATTTACGTTTCACTTGTCAATGCACAAAAGTCACTTGACCCCGATAACTTTAAATAGCCTGACCAAGTGATCGGGCAAAACTACCCTGGCTAACAGAGTTCGCTTTCTCAGGAAAATGAGGAATGAAACGGGCTCGGTTAAAGAAATCCAATATGCTGGCTATCTTCAGCAGGCTCGTATCTACGTTAGGCAGTCCTCTCTGACGTTTCTGGAGTGAAATAAAACATTGTGCACTGTCACACTGCCAGTGAGCGACGAGTCTGACTGGGGCTAACGTCAAAACAGTGTAATGGGGACGCAGTCTCACTCAAATTGCCAGTTTAAACAAATCACAAAAATAATCGGACCAGCTGGCTAAAAGCAGAATTCCCATATCTCTTGAAAACTGCTCTGCTCGACTTTTTAAGTGTCGAATTGACTGGAAAACTGTAAAATTACGAACTTTGTGACATGACGCGAAGACATGCCGCTCGTATACTGTAGTGTGATACCGGATCAACCGCACAAGTGGCTCTCCCCCACACAAATGGACTGTCCCAAATACTAAATGATAGCTACGTAAGAGCCCACATGATCACAGTAGGACTACATAAAACATATTACAGGACTACATACAGTTTAGCGCAGACACTATATAAAAAGGGGGGTGGCTATGTTGACGCCAACCAATAGCATGGAAGCATAGATGGTCCAAACGTGTACAGACGTCAAAAACGGCCGTGTACAGACGTCAAAACGTGTACAGACGTAAAAAATGAACGTGTACAGACGTCAAAAATGAACGTCTGTACACGTCAATTTTTTACGTCTGTACACGAACGCGAATTCAGACGTTTTGGCACAGTTGGCCTTCCATAGATATATGCTTCTGCGTTTTTCGAAAAACGCAGACGTGGGAACGCCCTCGTGTCCGTGGAACGCCCTCTGCGTGCTCTCCGTCAGCCCTCGGAGATCTTTTGACGGATTGACGTGCACCTCCTGAATTTTCCAACTATCCGTCGAAATTATGCAGACCGATGGAGAGCGACGGAGACCCCCTTGGCTGTGATTGGTCCGTATTAAGAAGTCAGGGGCGGGGTTGACTATGGGTTGCCGTGACCAACAAGACCAGGGGTGGGGAACGTCCGACCTGCGGGCCATATGCAGCCCGAAAAATCATTTGGTCCAGCCCACCATGGGATTGCAGTGCAGGCACCATATTATTAGGTGCATTATTCGTTGGCAGCAGCACTATTTTAATATGTGGAAGAGGACCATGGATGCGCTCAGCATCGCGTTCTTGAGCAGACATACGTTTTTTTGCTTTTACATCTACGGACTAAATATAATAAATACGCTAATCTCGGGCATTGCTTTTTTTTTACCCGAATGTGTAGGCTAATCACGTATTTGGGGTTGTCTTGATGCAATAGCCAAATTTCCCAAGATAGCATACCACAACCCCTTATGAAACTACAAATTACTTAAATCGTCACTGTGAACCCAGACAATAGCTTACGATCAAAATACTCTTAACCCTAAAATAGAATATGTTGAGCCCCATGGTGTATTTCTACAGTTGCCGTCTTGTACACGAACACGGTGTTCGATAAGTCTCAAACAATTTAAGACTTTGTGGTCAATATCTATGTTCTGTAGCCTAGAGAACGTATCCGCCCAACCTCTACAAAATCTACAATGTGTAATTTGTAAATGTGGAGTGGTGATATATTTATGTGGAAATAAATTCCTGATAATATTAGGAAATAAAAGTCCCATTAAATAAATAAATGTCTTTACAAAAACGTCATTTTGAAATAAATACATTTATTATTTATATATTTATTGCCATCTTTTTTTAATTTTAGACTTTATTTCATTGCCATATTTATATATTTATGTATTTATATATTTATTTACAGATCTATTTATTTATTTAATTTTGACTAAATCGGCGTTCCATATCTTTCATGCCCCCTTCTAAAGATCGATCGCGTAGTCAGGTAGTGCATTTGGTCTTAACAGTTCCTTTTAACGTTGTGTACTCAAATCCAGTTATCCAACATTCCAAGAATTCCATTCTGATAGGCCAACTTACAGCTCAAGACAACATGTAATTGAGCTGACTATTACGTTCACACACTCTTTGTACAAAATATGGGCATTCATTGCAGCCAGATGTAAGAGGTTGTAAAAGGATAATTTACTTATGTATACCACTCGATTTTTCAGAAATGCTATTGTAAGCTATTTTATTGAATGGGGGGACTTTGATTGTGAATGAAAAAGTTGTTGCAAAGAGAGTGGAAACCATAGGCGATTCTAGGTTTTAAAACTGGGTGTGCAAAGGGTAGTGTTTTTTTGTTGCTTATGCTCAAACATGCTAAAAATTAATACCAGATCTTGCCATTTAAAATGAATCATTAGAGTACAACAAACCATGATAAAACATACAACTCTGACATCACTTAAAAATGTTCTAAAAACATTTCAGCGGTTCTTTACATTAATTTGAAAATGTAAATGTTTTCATCCCAAGAGTAGCACATGAGATGTTATGTAAAATTATCATAACAGCCCCCCCCTATGCCATAATTTCCTTTTATTAGGCCTACCTTATACTCATAAATGGTTTAGCCTACCATTTGCTGAATAGTTGAAAACTATCAGTCATAATAGGATTTGTTTCGCTCATGTGTGAATATGCTAAATGTATTTATTAGTTTATATGCTTTACAAAACATTACGATTTTACGATTACAATTATTGTTCCCGCAATGTCATGACATAAGAATTGCGCTTACCAGTGTATGGGGCGCCGTTTGTAAAAGGTTGCACGTCCGTTATTCCTGCTCAGTTTTCGCCCATTTAGCACAAATAAATGCATCAGAATTTTCAACAGTCACTTTTTTAAACATTTAGGGAGAAATTCATCTATATACTTGTAATAACTTATTTAGAGCAATGTTCTGCAGTATGCAAAATAATAAAATTATATTTTATAGAACTGTAAAATGTAAATGTAACAGATGTAAGTAAGTGAGACTTGGAGAAATAAGTCTCACTTTTCCTTAATCGACGTTGATGGAACACCCCCCTGGCCATATAGACCAATTTAATGTTTGTAAACATTCAGGATGCGCTCGCAATGTGGCTGCAGAAAACCAAGAAAGGATAGCATTTAAAATGGCAAAGGGACTACACGGATCATACAAATAGTTAGATTTAAAAGACCAAAAAGTCAGAGGAGGACAGCCTTAAAGAGAGAAAGCGATTCCCCATTGATCTGTCGCATCAGAATTTTGATTTGGGTCACGAAAGTCTTTTCATTTGAGTGAGAATGTCGCCCGGTACAGACCGCATAGTGGAGCAGCAGCCATGTCTTCGCGTCATGTCACAAAGTTAATAATTTTACCGTTTTACAGTCAATTCGAAATCTAAAAAGTCGAGCAGGGCACCTTTCAAGAGATATGGGAATTCTGCTTTTAGCCAGCTGGTCCGATTATTTTTGTGATTTGTTAAAACTGGCAATTTGAGTGAGACTGCGTCCCCATTACACTGTTGACGTTAGCCCCAGTCAGACTCGTCGCTCACTGGCAGTGTGCACAATGTTGTATTTCACTCCAGAAACGTCAGAGAGGACTGCCTAACGTAGATACGAGCCTGCTGAAGATAGCCAGCATATTTTATTTTATTTCTTTAACCGAGCCTGCTTCATTCCTCATTTTCCTGAGAAAGCGACCTCTGTTAGCCAGGCTAGTTTTGGCCGATCACTTGGTCAGGCTATTTAAAGGTATCGGGGTCAAGTGACTTTTGTGCATTGACAAGTGAAATGTAAATGTACTCGTCCAAAGGACAAGTGCCTCAAAAAGTTAATGTCAAGCCCTGTAATCCAGTGAACAGAGATATATGATGACCTGATCGACACTCCAAGTGTATTATACCCGGGAGAAGTTTTTTTTCTTCGTCTTTTGCAACCGACACGCGCAGTTGAGCCAGCTTGACAGTCGTGTGACGTAGGGTCAAATGATGCAAATGAGGGAGCCTAGGCCCCCCGAGATCCCCCTGTGGCTAAGCTACGGGTGTGTTGATGCTATATCAAAATGATGTTCGCAAATGCATGTTCATATTGTAATGGCGCAATAATTCTGATTTGTCCAATCTATAGCACCAGCTACACTGAGTTGTCCAGTTATTGCCATGAAGTCGTCTTCCTCACTTTGTAGTTGGCGCACATCAACGAAAAACGTTGTTTGTAGAGCATATTTTCCCATGGCCAAGTATCAGAGTTGTCACAATCTTGATCTCCGGTGTTATTGGGTTGCTTGTTGGTGAAGTGACTGCATCCATGAGTAGCTCTACTATGGTCATAAAAGTGATTAAGCCCAATACCTTTAAAAAGCTAAAAAAACAAACATTATATCTTTCTAAAGATTGTACCTGCAGCCATTGTATGTTTGTGATGTTGTCTTAGTGACTTGGGAACAAGTTGGAAGCTTCTTTGAGCCTTATGATATTTTGTGAAAAGGGCCCAACTTTATTCTCATCCAAAACCACAACAGAGGACAACTGACGCAATAACTTATCCCATCATTGCCTGCATGATAACATTGACTTGAAGACCAGCAGCAACAGCTGTCTCTGTTTTAAATGTCCTTGCCCTAGAAAGGGCTGCAGATGGCTTTAACACATTGTATCAATCTGTCCCAACTAATAATGGTCAACAAGGCGGAAGGCATTCAAATAATTTGTTGAGTGGTGCTCAGTGAAGACATTATGGGGCGACCTATGGCATGCTGTAGTTGACATATTTGGGAGGTAGAGAGACAGAGATGAGGATAGCATAAAGTGTAAACAAGTTTATCTCCTGGTATTGGTGTCCTTTGGTGGCATTGTGTGTCCAAGAGAGAACTGTATGCGCAGTGGTGTGTGTGTTTTGAGGCTGTGATAACAGGAAGGGAGTAGGAGTGAGATAGAGGAATAGTCACCAGAGAGCATTACAGGGAAAATTATGGGAAAGAAAGAGAGTGAGTCCGGTGATTAGTTACAAATAGGCTTCTCAGCACATTGTCTCAACACCTTCTACATCAATATGTTGCAACACATACACATACAGTTCATACATACACAGACACATATAAAGGAAAGTATCATCTGTGTTGGACATGACTGTTGTACAGCTGGCTGCTCCTCACAATGAGAAGAACACAAAGATGGATAAGACAAGAAAACTCGAGAATAAAAAGGGAGTAAAGAAGACCGATCACAGTTAAGATGTTTGTAATAGAACATAACTTCTTAATCTATAGATTAAGATATATCAGGAGTGTGTGTACACATTGGACCAAAACAAATGCAGCCTAGCCAACAAGTACAAAGGTCCAGAGCAGAGGATGTAAAGGAAAGACTGCTAATTTCCTTCCTACATATCACTCGCTGCTTTTTCAATGCATGGACACACTCTGATAACCTCTCACCCATACTCACATGAACACACATACTCATAAAAAAACACACAAAAAACACACAGATAATAACCCCCCTAACACAAAGACCCAGTAGTGTCATTTGAGTTCCTTAAGAGATAATGAGACTTGAGAGTGTACAGTAAGAGGATACTCTTCACATGCCTTCTCTAAACACTACAAGTCAAAACAGGTAGGTCCAGTCAACATTGAAGTCAGAAACACATAACCCCTCACACACCTGCATCTATGAGTTAAACACCACAAAGTCACAAAGACGCAAGGGATGCCTAAGGAATTGCATATGAATACAAATCCATAATTGTGAAAATGTACAAATGTATACACCTTAGCAAGGTAATTCCGAATGAGCCTGGCTTGACTGAACTTTTTACCTACAGAAGGCTACATTAGGTTGCAGTTACATTTCAGAACCAAAATTGACGCAACATGCATCAAGATTCTTAAAAAAGAACGTATGTGTGCGCGCGCGCGAAGGTGTGTACTGCACTGTCCTATAATCTGACTTGTTTACAAAAATGTGTATCATTGATTTTTCTTTAAAAAAGGTTAACTATTTAGACTTATTTGTATAGAATGATAACACGCGTGTAGGCTACACACTGTGCTTAAGTCTGCCTGTGTTATTGTGATGTAATACAAATAATATTTCAGCCATGTTGTGAAAATGGGTCACTTACCAGCAAACACACAAAGAACATCCACTACAATCAACATGATCTTCTTTCCCTGGTCCATCATGATTCGTCCCCCCTGGTCTACCTTCAGAATATCAGAACTAGTATAAAATGATAAAGTTCAGTTGTAAAAAAAGAACGCAATACTGAGCAACCCGATTTGCTCGTTCTTCCGGCTCCACTCCTTTACCTGTGCAACCTTTTCCTTACGCAAGGTGAGCGGCAGAGTAGGCGACACACAGCAGCGACCCTGCTGCGTCCTCGCTTGGCCCCTTCAACGCCCGGAAATGTTGGGGTCGCTGATTGTCCTAACACACTACTGCATACCACTGACAGATACTAAAAAAGTACGAACCCATTCCAAATGGGCTGGGGGGTATTCCAGGTATGGGGTTTAACAAACTGTGAGCCTAACCCAGAACTCTGAGTTGATCTGATCCAGAAAAGCTGTTAATTTTTGAAAATGTGTTAAATCAACTCGGAGTAGGCTACGTCCACTCTGAGTTAGGCGCGGAGAGAACGAATAAAAGCCAACATCAATGGAGCACCGATAGATCCACCATGGCACCCGGCGACAAAAAAACGTTGTCCTACTTCACTACACTTCAGATATAAGTTTTATTAGCCTACGTGTTCATGGTCAATCTGAGCACATATTCCAGAAAAAACTGGCCGAGTCAATGCATACATTTCAGTGCAGTAGCCAGTCCATATTGAACATTTAAACCCACTGTCCGTTTATATTACAGGTGAAAAAGTGGTGGACTTAATAAAATAGCATGTTCAATGTTATATTTAATATAAAAACATACTATGAACCGGTAAGGTATATTTTTCTTAGGCTTATTAACTCGTGATTGTGTTTTGTATCATTTATGGAAATGAGATAAATTGCCTGTTATTTTGTTTGTTACTAATTACAGGTTTACGGTGTAATTGTAGGCCTATTTGTTTCTTTGATATATACGTATACATAAGGTGTATATTATTTTACATAGCCTATTTCATTTATGTTTGTCCTATCCATAGAGTTCTAGCGTTAAACAGTGGCTCGCTTTTTCCTAGCTCCGAGACTCGTGCACGCTTGCAACTAGGTGTTCACGTCATACTTTGCGACAAGCAGTCGCGAGCTTGTGAGCTGGAGCTAAGGCATCAGTGGCGGTGCGTCCATAGAGGGCGCAAGGGCGCCGCCCCTCCTAGAATTTTTCGTAAAATAAATGAAAAAAACGTTCAAAAATATGATATACCAAACTATTTAAATAAGAAATGTACTGTGTTAATGCGATAAATGTGTGTGGGAGACCGTAAGTCCCTGTCAACAACCACTTAAATGTGACCAAATATAATATATTGCCATTCGTTATCACTGAGATAAGCCACTCCCCCCTGGAGGGGCGCCGGCCAAATGGAAGTCAATAGGTGCGTTCGACATGACCTCGCTTCATGCAGCGCTGCAGCCAGCTGCAGGCGGCTGACTTGAAACAGTGAATTCTGGTTAGACTTTTTGTCCGACTTGAGACTGCGCCGAGGCTAGGTCACTGTGACGTAGCCATCAAAGTACCGTGAGATCGATTCGAGAACTGCCGGCTGTGTAGCCGAGCGCATTTTCTCAAGAGCAACTGCACGGCTTCAAATGACGACACAGCTATTTTATAATTGGCCAGACTCACACACGACAACTTTGACGCTTGTTTTGTAATTATTCTGACACCTTCAGTTTCGCCAATGCTCAAATCCGGACCAAACTATTTGATTGAATAAAACATTTGTTGAAGAAAGGGTTTTGGACTACCTCTTCTACTAACGGAAAGACTAAGTTCAATTATAAATAAAGTAACGTAAGCAAACAGCGCTTGATCGGCCATGACTGACATCAACGCAGCAAACCACGAGAAGCTGGAATGTCCAACTTCACAGAGCCGTTTTCAACTCCTCCCGACTGCAAGCGGCTACTCTCGCCGGTCGTTTCATGCAGCCGCAGTTCATGTCGAACGCACCTAGTGGGAGCTCTCATTCTTTTTTCATACATTTGAGAAGAACGGCTTCTCATTGGCGGAAAAAAGGGGCGATGCCGGGGCGCACACTCGTGCGCCCCTGGCCAATGACATCGTTTCTTACTTATATTGACATCTGATTCGTCGAATCAGAGACCTTCACTCCCCTTATCATTCCCCCTCATCCCATATAATTATCACGTATCTACGAGAGCAACATAGCTAGCAAAGGATGATGGGCTGTAGGCCTACGGGACGTACACCCGTAGCTTCTCCTCAAACCTGTATGCTAAGTAACCGGAGCTGGTTAGCTGGTTGTTCAGTGAGTAATTCAGTGTTACACACACAGTCACAACATCACACGTTAGCAACGACGCTATGCGATATCAGCGACCCTTCAGCATTAGTATCGTAGTTAAGTCTAGGAAAGTTGAGGCTACTTTTCGCTAGGTACCTACGAACATGTCTTAATCTGCTAGACAAGTGGCTTCCCCATCGTTCTTTTGGTGAGCTGTCTCATGAGCCCTACTAGCCGACAAGCAAAATAGTTATTTAGCACTAGCGTTGCTACCTGCATATATGCAAACATTGTTTACAATATTTTCAGGCTTCAACCAGTGCTGCGACCAACTGCTGTAACGACCACAGCAACAAGAGCAACCGCTAAACGCCCAAGAAAACCAAAGAGAGCCGCCCACTAACCACGCTCCCCCACAAACGCCACCCCCGCCCCACACAAAAGCACCCGCGAAGCAAACCCCCCCCTAAACAAAAACCCCGCCTCCAACCCCGAACCCGAGGAAAGCCGAGAAAGGGAGACCCCCAACCCGGAGTAAGATGACAAAGCACACCCCCACGCGAAAAGAAAAAATAAACGGCGGACGTGGCAAGTCGAACAAAATAAGAAAAAACAAAAAGGGAACAGCACAACCCAGACGAAAACAACATAATAGAACGCGAAAGAAAAAAAAGAGATATCACAGTAAAAAGGAGGAGCAAAAAGTCCAGGGAACCACCACGAGCCAAAACACGGAACGATAAAGACCCGCAGCACCCCACAAAAAACATAACCGCAAACAAGAAACCAACGGACCAAAAGAGAAACAGAACAAGGACAGAAAGGGAGAGAAAGAAGAACACACAAACCCAACAGCGAAACACGAGAACCGGCAGGGGAACCACACAAGGGCAGGATGGCCAAGAAAAGAGATGCGCAACAAAGAAAACAAAGGAAACGACCACGCAAAAGAAAGGCGAAACAAAGAACATGGGACAGCTCAGGCAAATACACGCCCCAGCGCAACGCACCTACCCCCCCCCCCATCCGCCGCCCCCCTTTTCGCGCCCCCCCCCCCCAAAAAAATCCCCATCCGCTACTGTAAGGCATTGCAACAACTGTCAGAATTCCAAGCAGCCAGATACATGTGAACTTACAAACATCAATACTATTAGCTAGGCCTACTAATAATATTTTACTGAAACATGAATTACATACCTTGCCTACTGCAGTTTTTGGTCCTCAAAGCCTAAGACGAGGGAACCAACCACTTAATTGCCTCGATTCGCGTTCACGCTAGGGGAGGGAAATTTTGCCAATAGGGTCGCAATTGCAGCGCTCCCTTCCTCAGCCACTCTAACCCGA